>JAHWFO010018672.1:55431-68990 GCA_023313115.1 Rhysida immarginata | reverse complement strand
GATATTCATCTACAACTGTGATATCGAGAGCAATTTTTTTTTTTTTTTTTGGGGGGGGGGAAGGGCTAATCTTTATTAATAGAAGAAAGAAATTCAATTCTATTCATCGTACGAGACAATTGTACTTATTTTATACAAAATTTATAGTAAAATAGAGTCGAATTGTTGTTCCTTTCTTTTAATATTAATACCTCCCCTCCTTCCCAACTGAAATGAGGAGTAGCGTCAATAACGTCGTAAGTGTAATGATTTTCGGTTGATAGTCAGTACATATATATATTTAAATATGATCAATAGCTAGTACATATTTTATATTTGCTTCCTATTGTTTTTATAGGAAACTTCTTTTATATTTTATACATTTTGCAAAGGTAAATCGATCGCAGAGCGGCAAAAATTATCCGAAAAAAAAAAGGGAAGTGAATGGATATTTATAAGAGAAAAGGACGAGACACAAAAACCCTGGAATGCAATAAATAGTTAAAAAATACAACTGAAAAATAAAATAATAATTAACAAATAACAAAATAATGAATAAATAAGTATAATCAAAATAAAACTAAAAATCAAATAAAGAGCTGACGTTTCGGATAGAGCCTATCCTTTATCAAAGCAAAAAAGTTATGAAATTAGTACTAACGGACGGGTTTATATATAGTTTGCATGGGGAATAGTAAGGCGTTATTGGCTGACAAACAAGAGAACAAATGAGATTAATTAGACGAACTGTTGGGATAGGACAAGACGGAGGACGAATAGGAAATAATAAGGGGGCGGCGAAAAAAATGTAATAGGATGAAACATATGAAAGTGAAATTATAAAAACGTTTAGGAATGATAGGGTGCCTAGCAAAAAGATTACGTAAAATTATTCCGGATTATTAGTAGACAAAAAAGGGGGCTGTCATGAAAGAATATTATTGACATTGTTCAAAAGTATCGATTATATGATTCCCTGACTGTACTCGGTTTAAAAAATAAAAATAAAAATTCCCTGACCATTCCCAGTGGCTAATCACCCTGTAAAAAAGTCCCACATGTAAGAGCAACGGATTAAAAGTAAAAAAATATGAAAAGACATTGAAGAACATTGAAAAGAAGAAATAAAAGATAAGAAAGAAGAAAAAAAGAAAAAAAGAAGAAAAGGCCCCATAGGGCTTGCGACAAATTAAGGAATAGCTGAAGTTGGAAGGGGACATGGGAAAGGTAATGAGGGGATGGTGCCTTTGCTAAGGTTAATGCCATTAGGGGTGAGGGAATTAAATTTCCAAATAAGAAAAGACTCGAATTGCTTTCTCTCTTTTTTGCTATGGAAGTTACTAAGAAAAATATAAATGCTGATGGCCTGTAAAGAGTGACCAGGGGAATTAAAGTGTTTAGCGACAGGGGTGTCAGCATTGCTAAGAATATCAAACTTATGCCCGGCAAATCTGGAGCGTATGGTATTGCCCGTCTCTCCAACGTACTGTTTCTGGCATACTTTGCAATGTAACAGGTAAATTAAGTTGTGAGAAGTGCAGGTCAGGTTCTGGTTAATCTTGAAAGTAAAGGAGGAGGCACTGCTGGAAATGGAGGTAGCAGGGTTAAGAAAATGACAAACACCGCAACGCTTTGCATTGCAAGGAGAACATCCCTTAGTGGAAGTGCGTGGTTTGGTAATAGCAGCATGGACCAGAATATCTTTAAAATTAATTGTCCGTTTAAAAGAAACTTTTGGTGGTTCTGGTAGAATAGAGTGGAGAAGAGGAGAATTATCAATAATATGTTGATATTTCCTTAGGACATTTTTAATACTATTGAGGGTTGGATGATACGGAAGAACTAATGTAGGTGTTGTCATGGCTGGAGAAGGTTTGGGGTTGTTGTTAGAACGAGAATTGCGATGTTTATAGATAGAGGCGCGTATGACAGATTTGGGGTAGCCTCTAGCTTTAAGGGAGTGGGTAAGGGCATTAGCATGGAAGTCCTTGTCAGGCTGATTAGTGCATATTCTATGGATGCGAGTTAACTGACCTAATGGGATGTTATCCTTGCAATGGCGCGGATGGCAGCTGTCATAGTGTAAGTACTGGTGTTGATCAGTGGGCTTCTTATAGAGATTAGTACACAATTTATTGTTAGTGATAGAGATAGAGACATCCAAAAAAGAAACTGTCCTGATAGAGTAGTTGTGAGAAAACTTGATGGAGGGGTGGATGGAGTTGGAATGGGTGATAAAAGATAAGAGTGAGTCTTCGTTGTGTGGCCAGATTAGGAAAATATCATCAATATATCGCAGCCAGACCAACGGCTTTAAAGGAGACGTGGAAAGTAGTTGGGTTTCCACTTCCCCCATAAAAATGTTAGCATAGTTGGGAGCCATTTTGGAGCCCATAGCAGTGCCACTGGTCTGGATGTAATACTCATTGTTAAAAGTGAAGAAATTGGAGGTGAGGATGGTACGAAGAAGAAGGCAGATAGTGTCAGTAGAAGGAACTTGAAAAGGTTTGTTAGCCTTAAGACTGTTGCACACAGCTTTAACCCCATCATCATGAGGAATGTTAGTGTAGAGGGAAGAGACATCAAGCGTGCAGAGGAAGACGTTCTTGAAATCGTAGTTAGAGTCGTTAAGGCGCTGGATATGGGAGAGAAAATCGTTAGTGTCTTTGATATAGGAAGGAAGACTGGGTGGGATGTGGCGTATGTGGTGGTCGACATACGCAGATAGTGGCTCACAGAGTGTGTTGTTACAAGAGATGATCGGACGGCCGGGATTGCCAGGTTTATGAATCTTGGGAAGAAGGTAGAAACGACCAGGAGAACTGAATTTAGGAAGGAGGAAGAGGCGGGTTTTGTTATCAACTTCAGAAGAGGATTCAAGCTGGGAGAGGGTATTTTGAAGTATGGTTTTGAACGTGTCAGTAGGATCGGAGGTTAGTTTCTTGTAGAACGTAATATCAGAGAGTTGTCTGTTAGCTTCGTTAATGTAGTCAGAGGTGTTCATGACAACAATAGCGCCACCTTTATCTGCTGGTTTAATTGTTATATCAGGGTTATTGCTAAGGCGTTTGATACAAAGGAATTCGTTATTGGTAAGGTTAGGAAGAGGTTTTTTAATATTTTTAGTGATGGAGAGGATGTCGTTTTGTATGGATTTGATGTAAACTTCAAGTTCAGGATTGATGTCATGAGGAGGGGTCCAGTCGCTAGGAATATGGAAGGTTGAGTTCCGAAAAAAAAACAGTGGATTGAGTTCATGGCTTTTAATTAACCAGCCTTTGTTGAATCGTTTTTTAACAATGAAATTAATATTCTAAGGCTTCAGAACAATAATTAACCAGTCACGTATATTTTTATTCAAAAATTATTATGAAATTCATTTGTTAAAGCTATTGTTGGTGATGCCTTCAGCTGGCCCACTCTACTCCAAGGTGTTGTGATGTCATAGAATGCTCTATTGAGCTATTGGTCGGCACTTTGCTGATAGAGCCATGGCCGCCGCTGAAGAAATAAAGATTTATGCTCGTTCATTAAAATGAAATTACTATAATTATTTACACCTTTCATTAATAAATTTATAAGTGTTTTATTAAATATATTAAAATAATTTAAAAGGTTATATAAATAATGTAACTGGTGTCTAAATTACTATTTAAGATACTGTGGGACGCTAAAACGAAGTAGTTCGATCTTTTTGTAGACCCTAGAAGTTTGTGGCCTAAAGTTAATTGTGGCCTTTAAAGGGTTATTTTTTCGTTCCACCATCAAATTTGCAGCTGCGGCCTAAAGTGAATGCGGCCAATATTTGAAAAAATACAGAACATATATTTATGAATTTCAATCAGATTTAGAAATTGTCGGTTTACTCAAAGTTGTCAAGTCAGCTCAAGACTTTATATCAGTACACATTGGCAGTTTAATGAGATATTTTTTCCTAGATGACTAAAAAACTTCACTAAAAAGGCTCGAAGAAACATCGTCGCTGATGCTTCGCTAAACAAGATGCCATGTTCAAGAGCCTTTCAAGCCATGAGCACTTGCGCAATGAAAATCAGAACATAGCTTACAACGATCAAAGCTACTAGATGATGATTATTAGTATTATTATTATTTTTCTTCGATTATGGCACGACGGAAGGTTGTCTTGTGAGGAAGAATGTGATGAAGGACCTGGGGA
This sequence comes from Rhysida immarginata, assembly GCA_023313115.1. Lineage (NCBI taxonomy): Eukaryota > Metazoa > Arthropoda > Chilopoda > Scolopendromorpha > Scolopendridae > Rhysida > Rhysida immarginata. The sequence goes on along the minus strand of JAHWFO010018672.1, from coordinate 64,834 downwards.
TCTTTTTTGCGGACAATTGTTCGTTTTTGAGTCACTGGGATTCACTCGATCGAGATATTTCTCGTCGGGTGGGACTAATAAAGCGTCTTACTCACTTCTTTTCCGATCTGAGTATTTTTGTAACTCTGTTTAAAGCTTTTGTGATTCCGAAATTGCTTTACTGCACCTGGATTTGGGTTGGCGGTAACACACAAAAGATGGCTTACGTACAACGAAAAGTGTCCGGTTTAATGAAATTCATACGAAGTAGATTCAAAACGAGGGATCCACCGTTTATTCACAATAACGTGTTCAATATTCATTTAGTTTTCAAGCGCCACTTGCTAAACATCTTACTTAGTATATATCATGGGAGAATGTCTGTTCCCGATATTTTGGAGGATTTTCATTTTAATGATATTAAACGAACCCGTAAAGGGTATGCGTTTCAACAACTGCATAAGTGGAGAACAAATTTGCGCGTAATCGATCCAATAGACAAGCTTATTAAAAATTATATGGAGAATTTTCCTCATTTTAACCTGGATGAATTAAATGATAAACATTTTAACTTATTTGACTGAGGTTGTTTGTTGTTCTAACGAATAAACGGCTTTCCATTGATTTCTTTTCTTTTTTTTTTCTTTTTTTTTATTTTTTGAGTTTTCCGCTTGTTGTGGCGACTTCGGGTTTGGCCTTCCGGTTTGTCCGGTGGTTTCCCCCGAGGTTGTTATATCACTTTTATCATTTTTTTTTATTTATTTATTTTTTTTTCTCTTTTTTTACTAACTTATTATTACTGTTATCACATGGTTAATTTATAATTTGCTTTTATTATTATTGTTGTTTTTGTCACATTGTCTGTTCTTCTTTATTTACTTGTAATTGTAATTTCATTAACCCCGTTTTGGGCTTTTGGCCTGTAGGGGGACAACTTCGGGTCTGGCCCTCCAGTTATCTGGTTGGTTTTCCTCGTTGTTGTTACATTATTATTATTATTATTATTATTATTATTATTGTTTGGGGAAGCCAAACTGTGATCAAGTCCGGAAGTCAATCCCAGAGGCGGACCCAAAAGAGGGCCAAGCCTAAGGGACTCAAATGCAGAGAAGGGAAAGTTATGCACTCGTGGGAGTATTGATGTTTGGGTGTAGGAATTTCCTTACTATGTGACAGGTGTTTAGAATTGTGGCTTTCTGTAAGGTTTTGTATGAGTGTGGGTTTAAATTTAGTGTTGACAGGCTTTGGTGTAGTGAGTGTGGAATAACTCCAGTGGCAGAAAGAACAATAGGAACAATGTGTACTCTGTTAACTCCCCAAAGGCGTTTTATTTCGTGTGCAAGATCCGTATATTTAGTGATTTTGTCAGTGTATGTCTTTTGTAAATTGTGTGTGTTGGGGATGGAGATATAAATTATGTAAGTCACTTTGTTTTGCTTATCTACTAGTGTAATTTCTGGTCTGTTATGAGGGATACTTTTGTCAGTGATTATAGCTCTGTCAAAATTTAGTTTATGTGTGATCTTCTCTAAGATAATGTCGGGGTTATATTTATAGTATGGAGTGTGAATGTTCCTTAGCTTGTGTATCTTAGCTAGATGTTGATGTATGATGTTGGCTACATGGTTATTTCTGTGTAAATAATCTGTCTGCGTGAGTATTTTGCAACTGGTTATGACGTGTTGGATGGTTTCCTCTGCGATATGGCATTTCCTGCAAGACCCATCAGTCGAATCTTTAATAATGTTTTCTGTAGCTTTTAGTGTTAATAACCTGGTCTTGTATGGCAATCATGGTTCCTTCAGTTTCCCCAAAGAGACTCCCTTCACTCAACCAAAAGTTCGACGCTTTTTTGTCGATGTGCGGCTTGGTTGAGGTCAGGAGGATGTCTACCGTGGAGTTGCTTTTCGAGCCATGATTGAAGTTTAGTGCATGTTGTAGGAATGTTATGGGTGTTTGCACGCTATTCAGATTCAAAGGTGTGTATTTTGTATCAGCCATGCAGACTGCTCTGTGTAATGGTGATGTGTGCTGTTTAGAGTAAAAGAATTCTCTGAGTGACTGAGCCTGTTTCTGGTGTAGATCTATTATGTCAATAAGACCTCTGCCTCCCTCTGAACGAGGCAGGGTGAGTCTTTCAGTAGCTGCGTGTGGATGGTGCTTTCTGTGCTTTGTAAGCAGTTTACGTTGTTTCCTTTCAAGTCCTCAAGATCTCTGTGTGTCCACTGTATGACTCCAAAGGAGTAGGAAAATATTGGTGTGGCATAAGTATTGATGGCCTTGATTAAATTTCTGGAATTTAAATGTGTTTTAACTATTGTCTCTAGCCTATGGAGATATTGTTTAGTGAGTGTATTCTTTGTGTTTGTGCTCCAGAAGTTTGGCTTGCTTAAGTCCTAGATATTTGTAAAATTCGTCATTTTCCATAGCAGCAATGTGATCTGGTTCATCTAATGTGAAGCCCCCTTCCCTGAGTACTCCATTTTCAATGTGAATGGTTTTGTATTTGTCCAACCCAAATTGCATGTGTATGTCTTTTGAAAAGTTTGTGTAATGTCAAGTAATTGGTGCAATAGTGTTTGTGTGGAGGCAGCTTTTATGCTCTGCTCTGTCATTTTCATGTCGTCCATGTAGAGTAAGTGTGAAAGCGTGTAGTGGCAGCTTTTATGCTCTGCTCCGTCATCATGGGGAGTTCGAAGCAGGGAAGTATTGGTAATTGTTCAATATGCACCTCCGATATTTGTGGGAAGCAACCGTTTTTATCTTGTACTGGAGGTTGCCTGAAGAAGTTTTATGCTAGCTGCCTGGGTCTTCGAAAAGATTCTGTTTCGAGATTTAAATCAACATGGATTTGCACAAAATGTTCTTGATTACATAATGAGAATATAACTACGCAGGAAGACGAAGACGAGGCCGAGTCTAGTTCTACTTCATTCGACTTGCGCGTAATAAACAGTAAGAGCGATGGCCGTAGTGATTTTGAAATTAAAACTCCAACAGGTCTTTTATTGTTACTTAAAGCTATTACTGATTTAATTTCGACCGTTAAGGATTTTATTCAATGTGCTAATAGAAACATAGAAGATAATAAGGTACTTCATAATAAGGTTGATCGTTTAATTGACTTCCATATAATTAATCCAGCTGAGAAAGTTTTTCCAGTTAATGATGCGGTTAACGGCAGATCATTCTGGATATGGTTAAAAGTAGTTGCACGATTAATAATGATCAAAGGCATCCAGTAAATATACCCGTGAGTGATTACCCATTATTTAATGATAATTCGGAGAATTTAATTGTAAGTAATGGAAGAGAGAGAAAAGTTAAAAAGGTCATTTTAAGAAACGCCTCTGAGGCAACATGCAAAACAAAAGCAAATATTAAAGTCTTTAAAATTAAGAAAATTTTTGTGTCAAGGCTCGCTCCTAGCTTGGATAAGAAAGATTTTGTAGCACATGTTTGCTCTTTTATTGATATGAGTTCTATCTTACAGTGTCATAAACTGAAAACGAAATACAATTCATATTCATCATTTTATCTAGCTCTTGATTCTAATAGCAGTAACATGATTTTTGAACCAGGAAACTGGCCCTTGGGAACTTTTGTCTCTGAGTTCTATGGCAAGTTGTACAATCAGCAAGTCGAAACCAGTTCGGAGGCTGATGATAACACTAATGAACATGGGAATTGAAATTGTTTATCAAAATGTTAGAGGTCTGCATACAAAAATTGAAAAGGTTAACCGTTTTACTTCTACTTATAGAGATTATGTTTATTGTTTCTCGTAAACTTGGCTAGATGAAACCATCACTAACCAAATGTTATTTAATGATCATTATCAAGTTTTTAGAGCTGATAGGTCGATGGATGGAAGAGGAGGTGGAGTACTTATTGCCATTCCCAATGGGAGTCGTGTTTCGAGACTTGATTTTAATACAGATGTTTCTTCAATTGATGTTGTAGGAGTTTTGATTTCAAGTGATCATACCTCTTTAAGACTGCATAGACATGATAGTATATCTCTATTTCATTGTTTGAATTCTTAAATTAGGATATTTTACATTCGTTTCATAACTTTAATGAAATGTGGGATTATTTTACAATTTTAGTTAAATCTGCAATAGAGACTTTTATCCCTAAAAACAAGAATAATATATTGGCAAACAAAAAAAAAACGTTTTCCTTTTTGGTTTGCATCGGAACCATTAGGCTCTGGAAATTGAAATGCTTGTTACATAAAAAATTTAAAAAGAGCAAAGATGTTCTGGACTATGAATCGTTTAAGCAGTGCCATAGATGGTTTAAGAATTCTTGTAAGGACAGTTTCGCAGATTATATAGATCCATAGAATCTGGTATTTTTTCAAAGTCATTATCATTTTGGTCTACAGTTCCTAAACTTTTAGGGCATACTGCACACCCCTTCATTTCAGCTGACAAGGAATTTTTGAATGATTTAGTCAATTATTTTGAAGAAACTATGGGAAGTATGGAAGTGTTGAATCCCGATGCCGAGACTATCGAATCATACTGGAGTAAAATTGACACTAAATTTGTTTTACCACCGATTAATGAGTCTGATATTATTAATATTTCTAGAAATATTAAAGCTTCAAAGGGTATGAATGATATGGGATTTCCTGACTATATTTATAAAGGGTGTATTGAAGTTCTTAAAGTGCCCTTTTGTATTATGTTCAACCGTTCTTTAAAAGATGGAGTTTACCCTTTGGCTTGGAAAACCGTCCGTATCCAACCTATACCTAAATGTCGTAATCCTAGAACGCCAGTAGACTTTAGGCCAATTACTGTAATTCCATATCCTGCTAAGCTTCTTGAATCTTTTGTTTCTAATCATTTGGCATGTTTTGTAGAACCTTTCTTGCCTGATGAGCAGCATGGATTTCGTAAAAACCGCTCAACACAAACCAATTTGGCTGAAATTACACACTAATTGGCCTCTAGATTGGACCGCCAAATTCAGGTAGACTTTGTCTATATTGATTATAGGAAGGCGTTCGATAGTATTAACATTGCACTTCTCATTAACAAGTTAGAAATTATGGGTATGCATAATGATATTCTTCGTTGGATGAACTCCCTCCTGTCCGATAGATCATTTTATATTAGTATATCAGCCAACTGTTTGAGGATTGGCCGTATTATGAGTGGAGTCCCTCAGGGCTCGCCTTTGGGACCTGTATTGTTCAATATCTTTATTGCTGATTTGCAATTGAGGTTAACTCTTGCAGAGCTCTTTTTTAAGCAGACGATCTGAAGTTATTTTCAGAGATTACAGAGCTGAGTGACTGCGAATTTACAAATTGAACTTTCACATATTGATTCTTGGTCAAGATCAAATGGTCTGCAGATTAATTCGGCTAAAACCTATTGTGTTACTTTATCTCGTAAAAATCAAATTTTTATTTTTCATACTCTATTGGTGGTAAAGAATTGGCCAGGCAAGATAGGGCCCTAGACTTTAGGATATTTTTTCACGAAAGTCTTTCCTTTAACTCTCGTGTCGAATATTTAATTGCCAAAACATGTCGTAGAATTGGTATTCTGAAAAGACTGTCAGCTTTCTTTACTAAACATTCGACCTTTATCCTACTCCTTAAAACTGTTGTGCTACCCAAGATTTTATATGCGATGTGGATATGGTATTCTGGTACTACACAAAATTTTAACTTTTTAGATGTAAAAATTATTTCTTTTTTAAATTTTATTTGTAAAAAATGTAATGATTTCAGCCATTTGGCCGATTTAATTTATACTTTTAATATTTATAACATTAGTTATAAACTTTTTATTAATAATATTAAACGCATTATCAAAGGACACCTCTGGGTGCCGAGCATCCTTGAAATTATGGGAGTTCGTATTCCTAGACATCACAGGGACACTAACATTCATTTGCAAATGACTTGATGCCGTACAAACATTTCTGTCATTGATCCGGCTTTTAAATTGGTTAAAATGTTTAACAGCGGCATCCTTAATAATAATAATAATGTTGATCTTTTTAATGACCCTTGTCTTCAACTTTTTAAGTAGTTTGAGTTTTTGTCTTAATTTAATGAAATATTTTTTTTTTTTTTTTTTGGTTATTAGTTTGTCCTAGTCTGTTTACTAGTTTCCGTGTCCTATTTACTTACTTAGTTATTTATCACTTTTGTGTTTCTTCATTAACCCCGTTTTTGGGCAGTTGCCTGTTGGGGGACAACATGGGTCTTAACCCTTTAGTTTTTCTGGTTGATTGCTCCCTGTTGTTGTTACAATTATATTATATTATTTTGCTCCTTTTCACCATTTTTTTTGTTCCTGAAAGATAACACCAGTAATTTGTCCACAGTTTAATTTGTAGTGGCCCCCTTTCAGTATTTTTTCAGATAAAATTTAATCAAACAGTCAAAAATTTAGCGCACAATTTCAAAATACGGAAGTTTTATCTTAGCTTAGTTTTTTTGTACTTTGTTATCTAGTAAGTCAGTTTTGGGCTTCAGCCTGTTGGGGGCAACACGGGGCTTTTCCCTCCAGTTTTTTCTGGAGGGGTTGTTCCCCATTTGTTGTTACATTATTATTAAATTATTATTATTATTTAAAAGAAATAAAAAAACTCTTTCACCACAACAAAAATTAAGAAAAAATACAACCTGAACCTTGGAGCGTTTTTCGGCAGCAAGGCTATCATCATTCAGCAGGGACCAAGGAGTACACTAGGGGGAACTGAGTGAACTGACTTGAAAGCGGAAAAACTGAGTATATATAGCGAAAAGACCACGGTTTCAGGTCAATCAGAGAAATTACACCAAAAGGGACAAGTTAATGATTGGGCAGTAGTTGAGTCCACCATTGGCTTAATGCTGAGTCACCAATGGGACCTGAGTCTGAATTTAGTAGCAAATTATTATTGGTTTTTGTATGGCCATACTTTCAAAAGTGTCCAGCAGGTGTTTTTTATTTATTGGATGTAATAATTTTAAATTATCGATGGAAAAATCATGTCCAGTCTCAATGGAGTGTTTTGCTATGGCGGAAAGGTTGCTTCTGTGGTTTGTGTTCTTTAAACCTGGTTGATAAACTGCATTTCATTTGACCTTTGTAAACCATTGGGCAGTGGGAACAGTGGGCTTCATAGATTACAGACTTCTGTAGGTGCGATACTTCGGATTGTCCAACAAATATCTAATTTGGTTCGGGTTGCTAAAAGATAAAGAAATGTTATGTGGTTTAAAGATCGAATTAAGGCCTTTAATAAAAAACTTATTATAGGGTAAGGAGATAATTTTTTTCTTTTCTTTAACGGTGTGTATGGTGGTTGTGTCTGAAATAAATATTCTTTAAATATTTTCCTCCAATTTTTTACGACAACGCACATTTTGATAAATTTGGCAGAATCATTATTATATAATCAATCTTTATTAAAACAGAACGACCTGTTTATGGAACTTGATTAATGCAGTGAACTTTTAAAGAAAATGTAATTCAATTTGTAATTTCTACTATTGATTTTGAATTTTTTTACTACTTTTAATAAAGTGAAAGTTACCGTATTTTGCAAACTCGTCTTTCTTGTTATTACCATTTTTGTTTTTAGCCACTTTTCCATTGACCTTTGAGAGTTCAGGTAAGGGGGGTGTAACGTTGTGAGTGTGTGTGTGTGTGTGTTTTAGTCAGTGTTTGTTATATAGCAATGGTGCCCTGAAATAACCGTGTTATGATTAAGATAAATTCCTGAATAACCAACTGAGTTGCAATTCGATCGATGTTGAATTAGAATTTTATACACAAAATAATCCCAATAACACTATTATGTTGTGGACATTTTATTGCGTACCCCCTTTATGCATCAGTTTAATTTTTACGGAAATGGCAAGCAGTGACTTCATATATTACACTTATGTTTTGGACAGGTTCAGCTTGCAATGAAGAACAAATACAGTTATGAGGTCATTGTATCAATGCACAGGATCAATAAGGAAGAGGGGGTTGGTAATAAAACCTTACTCTAGAGACAGGACAATTGCTTGCTATAGAATTATTTGGATATTGTTCACACAATCTTATGTAAACATTTAAGACTAATTGTTTCTTCTGACTTGTTGAAGGTGTGTGTGTGTGTGTGTGTGACTGCATGGAAACTTGCATAGTAGACATAAGATGTTGTCTTATCAAAAAAAAAAGGCCTGATAAATAAAGTGATCGCATGCGTTATTAAAAAAAAGTTGGAAAATAAAGTATTAGTTTGTAAAATGTGAAGAGTAAATAATTTTAATCGTGTATATTTACTATATAATTACATTTTAAAAAAATTGCTAGGAACTATATTTCATCTGCAAATGCGCATGGTCTTCTCGCTGCCTGTACTTGTCCCTTCATTGCAAGGTCGTAGCCACCGTATATGTAAATACATAAACATATACGGTGGCTACGGCAAGGTTAACCTGTCCCGAACCATAGGTACCCATTTTCTATACATGTTTTGATAGTTTAAAGGGCAACTGACATCAAAATTTTCGATACTATAAGATTAAGTAAATAATTAAATAAAACTGCATAATAGATAATTTAATTTCGAAAATTTTTATTATTTATTTAATAAAATGAACAAATATTCGTTCGCTATTTACTGAACCAACACCACCTCCACTGAGTGGAGGTGGTGTTGACTGAACACTGCGAATAAACTTCTTCAGATAGGGGGAAAGTCGATGACGTCATATGAGCGAAAGGAGTTTCCAGTCCTGTAGTCATTACCGCTAAAGTCTCATTCGTTCAACGGAGGTCAATCTGAGATCAACTCGAAAAAAGTTCTCGAGAAAAATGTTTGAGCCTTGCAATCTTTATGATCTCTTTCTTGTCAACTAAATAGTTTCCCAAAACGGAGTAACATGGAATTCTGTGGGAGCGGTGCAGTATCAACGGCAACTATGAAGATTCAACCAGACCCATTTTCAAGACGACTCAATTGTTGCTCACTCAAATAGAATCAATAGGATATAGAAGGGGGGGGGGGTGGCGAACTGGTGATGATTCCGTTGCTCTGAACTAAAGTTATAAAAAATTATAAAAAAATAACACCTGTTAAAACTTCCTATAGTACTGCCATGTTATTTTTTTCTGGGAATTTTTTCAGACTAAATTTGCTGTAAACATCTTTTTTTTTTAAATCTCTCATAAAAATGTCAATTTACATAGAGCTGTTTATTAGTGAAATCGAAAAACGGCCTGCTCTTTATTGATTTCAAGTTAAAAGAATACTCAGATAAAAATCTTAGACAAATTATGAACAGAAATATGCAAGCAGTTTATTCAGGAATTGGAATAAGATAGGCTATATAGAATTTTTTGTATGTTTTATATTTTTTAACTACAGGAAATTCGTTTCGCATATCTTTTTTTTTTTTTTTTTTTTTTTTTAC
>JAHWFO010018672.1:26414-50474 GCA_023313115.1 Rhysida immarginata | reverse complement strand
TCAAGTTCTTGACAATGCAGCCGAAGCAGTAGCATAGTTGGGGGGGCCCGGGGGGGGGGGGGCGGCAAGCAGGGTGAAATGTTGTCGAATTTTTTTCTGGTTGTCGAACCAGTTTCACATTCAGTGAATTGGCGTCGGAAAGCGGCTTAGCGGCAACAACTGCGTGGGTTTTGGAGTTCCAGCAGAGTGGGAATTTTTGAGAAGTCACCCTGAAGGCGCAGCCAATCGGCTACGAGTGAGTATTTCCAATCTCAGAATTGCCTACTCTTTCTAACCTACTTCGGCCAGTCAAATCGTCCATATTGAAGTTCTCCGATAATGTGTTCTCCATGCATACCATGAGGTATACCTCGTTTTCTATCGTTTTTCCTAATATAATATACAGGATGGATACAAAAATGAGCCCCCCGCAGCTTATATTTCCGTAACCATAGCAGTTATGTCAATTTTGATGAATTCAATGAATAGGAAGTTGTGGGTGACCTATCCCATGGTGCACTTTTCATCATCCCAGATATACAAATTAGGACACATTCAAATCCTACCTTAAAAACCATAACGGATACATGAAAAATTCCAATTGAAGACTTGTTCAGCATGGAATTCTGAACAAAAAAATTCCAAAATCCGATGAATGGATCACCAACAATCACATGTTGAATTTATTAGTTACCTCCCTATGCACTTCACAAAGACATTTCAATGTTCAACATGCAAATCAAGAAATTACCATAATAACATTCACTTTAGAAAAATACAAGTGATCCGTAGTGGTTAAGATAAAGGAATAAAAATAACATCTCACAAAAAACGAGGCCTTTCGGTCTTTTTAATCAAGGACCTTCATCAGGTAAAAACATTTTTGAAAGTATCAACTGAGTTTTTTCAGCAGTAAAGGTTTTAAAAATATAAATTTAAATAGGTAAAACATTGTTATAGCCATTAGAGGACTGCACCGGCATGTTTCACTCGCTCGAGCGTCCCAGACTCGAGCGTATTATGCTCATTGTGAGCTGCCGCCCGGAGTTGGGCTTTGCTGTTAAACGCAACAGTCCACTATTTGCAAGGGGGATTATAAATCTTGTTATATTAAAAAACGATAACGTGCGTATTACGTCACCGCTATATGCGGGGCTACAACTCGGTGAAAACAAGCACGTCGTTTCAGATACATCAATGTGATTCCTAGGGTGCAGGATAAAATGCAGCCGGACGAAAAGCCACAAAGCCTCAGGATCTTATAAAATTAAAATCAATAGATATGAATTAGGCAGGTCTATATTTTAACGAAGATTCATTTATGTTCTAAATTTTTGCAATGCTTCTTCAAAGAGCTATAATTTCAATCTTTATTTTTATAGATTATTATACAGGGTGATTCAAAAATAATTTCACCCTTCCAAGTTTAAATAAGTGAATTGACTTTTAGGTTCACTCTATAAAGTTACATTAAAGTTATTATGGATTTTATTAAATTATATAACTATGGCTCGGATTTAAGGTTGCAAAGTTTTGTTAAAAAAGGTGGGTGGAAAGCTTGGGAAATAAGGAGAAAAAGTGGGGAGAAATACAGTACAAGGTAATAATAAAAATACAATGCAAGGAGGTAATAATAAAAAGCCAAAACAAAACGTTTTCCTTTTTTTAATAGTGAAGTGAAACATGAATATATCTGTATATAAAAAAAAAAAAAACAAATATACAAACACCATGATTAATAGTTAATTATTAAAAAGGGAAGTGGAACAAGGTCTGATTATTATTTATATTACACATTTCTATGTTTTCGAATAACAAGATCTCTCTGTTAGGGACGATGTCCGAATAAAACGCCACAGGACAAAATGCAACAGACGAAAACCAACAAAGTCTCAGGATCTAGTATTATAAAACAAAATCAATAAATATGAATGAGGCAGGTCTACATTTTAACAATAATTTTATTTCATTTATGATTTCCTTTAACATGAGGTAATAATATTAATCAACAATAAAATTATACAGAAAAAAGGTATTGCTCCTGTCATCGGATACGGATACAATGTCCGATAGCTCGAATATATCAAGGCAGATCACAACACATGGATCTAAGTCAAATCCGAGTTCTTGCGTTGAGTGCTCGAAACATTTTCTCATACAGGCATTGAGATTTGGATGTCATGAAAACTCATGAAAGTGTACAGACAACTAATCTCCTACAGCAGCTCGTATTGTATGCATCCGCTGAAAGAGCAGAGTTGCAACACTGCGAGTCCTTTCGCCCGCATTCGTCTTTTGTAAATGAGCCAGGCATTCGTCTGTCGCAAATACCAGAACCTTCTCTTGAACCTGAGCGCCACTTGTTTCTGATGAGGAGAAGCATTTCCTGCCGCAGCTTATGATTTTTTATGATTAATGTAAATGTGGGCACCTATTTCGCTGAATGGCATCCGTATCCAATGGCAGGAGTAACACCAATTCATTGTATATTATTTAATTTTGTATTAATATTATCTCATGTTTAATAGATCCTGAGACTTTGTTGCTTTTCGTCTGGTTGCATTTTGTCCTGTGGTATTAGGGATATAAATTACGCTCCAAAAATTCTATGATTCCTTCAAAGTCTTTATCCATGCTCCATTTTCGCTATAAATGAAATAAAATTGTTAAAATGTAGACCTGCCTCATACACGTATATTGATTTTGTTTTATAAATAAGACCCCGAGATTCCCGATATATAAACTGATCTGCACAAATAACAGCATACTTTGAAGGACTTTTTTTTTGCGCCACATTTTCCCTATTTACGGCAGCTATTCACAAATTCCATCGTTCTTTATTTCTTGGAAATTCATAGAATGATCATTTTTTATCATTATTTAAATTGTGGTTGGTACAAAATACCACAACGCAACTTTTCTGCACATTAGCATGTAGAAAACTACGCGTTGTTTTCACCGAATATGTCGACGTCACGATCACGTGACCAGCAAAGTACCCGGATTCTGCACGTTATCTATAGAAATTTAATATTACTTTCGGGGAATAAAAATAGGTAAACAAAATTTTTATCTCTCTCCTAAGGGATAAATAAAGTTTAACCATAAAATCTACGTATATTCACAGTTGAATAACGAGAATCACGAAAACGGGACTTCAATTCACTTTTTTTATGGAAAAATTTTTCCAACTAAAAATTTATAAGTTTATTTACAATAAATACTTGTTTTTAAAAGTAATAATGAATATACGAATCTTGAAGCTTGCGATCAGCTTCGTTTGAACGTTTAAAACAGTTCATCCCTTCCCAATTCCCCCCTTCATGGAATAAACAGAACCGAGCGAACGACGCTTGAATATCCTATCCCATACAGTTGGTAAATCTGACAGATTCTTTTTCGCTCGTTATATCACGACCATTTGCCATCTAGCGGATTTTATAGTAATGTTTTTCTGCCGAGCGAAAAATGTGTGAATGCAGTCCTCTAATAATCATAGTATTGTCAAAAACTGATGAAAAAAATAAGTTGATACTTTCAAAAATGTTTTTACCGGATGAAGGTTCTTGATTAAAAAGACCGAAAGGCCTCATCTTTTTGTATGATGTTATTTTTATTCCTTTATCTTAACATTCATTTTCATGAGGAAAAGCAAATAAAAGGCATGTGTCAGCTTACAGAAGACAGAACAATTCAGGATGGCAAGCAACTCTGTTCCTGAAATGGTCAACATGATATTTTGCTTCGGAGAGGCAAGACGAAATCTACATGCTGCAGTTAGGTTGTATCAAGACAGGTACCCTAACGAACGCTAGCCATCTTGTCATTCAATGTGTCGCAGAATGAATTCAAGAATACAGGCAGTGTGAATGTTCGTCAAGGTCAACCGAGGGCACAAGCCAATGAAGAAACAACAACAGTAGTTTTGGCAGCAGTTGCTGCAAATCCTCACATGAGCAGCAGAGCAATAGCTACAGATGTTGGAGACCATCACAGAACTGTACTCAACATCCTATACGCACATCATTTCCATCCATATCACATTCATTGCCACCATGAATTTTGGCCATCGGATTACATTGCTAAATCCACCTTTTGCAACTGGTTTCTTACCTGCCTGGATGATAATCTGAACTTTGCAGATGAGGTGTTGTAGTCAGACGAGGCAGTTTTCCCGGGTTGGGGTTGTCAACGGGCACAACAGTGATCATTGGACAGAAAAAAACTCTTGATGTCTGCGAGAAGCAACACATTAAGTGAACTGGAGAACAAATGTGTGGTGAGGGATGTTTAATGGTTCCGTAGCAGGGCATACTTTGTTTTTGACAGAACGCTACAGGATTGAATTTTTCTGATTTCATTGACGATTTGCCATTTGCCTCCTATGAGCGCATGTGGTTCCAGTATGACAGAGATCCACCACATTACAGGTTGGTCGTTCGTGAGCGTCTAAGTGAGATGTTCGGACAACGATGGATTGGCCGAGGAGGACCAGTTTGTAACCTTCCAGGTCAGTTGAATTTTTAATTTCTGTCAGTTAGGCCTATTGCGCGCTCATTTCTAGGGGTTGGGGCATGGAAAATGCCTGATTTTATAGGGTAAAATGTTTTTTTGTGGAAGTTAGTTATTAACTTTTTTTTTTTTTGCTATGTAGCGATAATTTCGCTTGTTGCATTGTGTTTACAATGTTTATGGTTTGTTTTGCGCAGAGCCAACACCACCTCTACTCAAAGCCTGAGCGCGAAATTTTCATACATTGTTACATCATTATAAAAAGTCATCTTTAATCGCATTTCTACCAATAATAAGCTCTACATTGTGACTTCGTATCATGATGTAACAATGTACGGGGTTGTGCATAACCTTTTGCTAGGGGGCTGCGACTTAAACCGCAGCGTTGTAGCACACTCTTATGACGCTTCGGCAGAGAATAGTTCATTGTGCGTCTATTGGTATCAAACAAATATGGCTGGTTTAATAAATGACAGTGAAGAGCAGCGTTTCATGGATAGAGTTCGTGCAAATGCATATCGAGAGGCAATGGAAGCAGGTGCGTCTTTTATTAATCGCAAATGGGTTGCGAACAAGTTAAACCGATCGGATAGATGGGTGACGGACAATTGGAAGAAAGGTTATGATAACTGCCATGCCGAATTTGCTGAGGGTAGGCCCGAGAAATTATCACAGGAAAGCAAAAACAATGGGACACCTGACATCTGTGCTGAAGGACATGGAGTACGATACTGCTCCTACCCGAAACGGATGCGTGCTATTCGAGAAGCAGGTGGTGGCCACACTAAATATTGATGTGATAAAAGCAGAAATAAACGTACTTTTTGATTATCAACCGCAGAACATTCCACTTAGTTTTGTTTATTTTCCAGACCCCTAGCAAAAGGTTATGCACAACCCTGTATAGCGTTTCCGCGCTCAGGCTTTCTCTTTAGGTGGTGTTGGCAGAGCGCGATTTCCTCTGTTGGCGGCGTGGCAACAATCGTTGATCAGATGTCGACTTTATTCCCCGATATAAATCTCTGGCAGAGGGTTGATGACATCTCGCATGGTTATTGTTGCGTCGTCGACATGTTGTTTTTCTATTTTTGTAAGTGTTCAAAAATTGGTTTTTTTTTTTTTTATTTATTTTGGAGCGAGAAGAGGGTGAAGCGGATCATGCTTGGACGCGGCTGACAATGTTGTCGCCGATATGACGAGTTGCTTAGCGACTCAAGCCTACAAACGTTCGAGTGTGCTATCAGTTTCAGCTGCGTTCTATTTGACGCTGTATTACAGAAA
This sequence comes from Rhysida immarginata, assembly GCA_023313115.1. NCBI lineage: Eukaryota > Metazoa > Arthropoda > Chilopoda > Scolopendromorpha > Scolopendridae > Rhysida > Rhysida immarginata. The sequence goes on along the minus strand of JAHWFO010018672.1, from coordinate 44,702 downwards.
TTGAATGTTGATCGCTCATGATTTTAATGGTTTTATTCCCGTTTGTAAGGTTTTTTTTTTTTGCTACAAAGTTTTTGTCTGCATTTTGCGCTGGGCGGGCCCTTCAAAGATAAGACTGTATGAACTCCGACGGGAACGAGTTGTGCCAGTTAGAGTCCTCGTGTCGTAGACTATGTAGGGAAGTGTACTTTATGGATTGTAGATTTCACGATGATTTCACGCCGGGTGAGTTTTAAATTTAAAAGCGCAGAATGGAACAATCGCGTGTTTTCAACGTATGGCTGGAGAAATGCAAGTGAACCTGGTGTTACATCCAAGGGAGTGCATCAGTGACGCATTACAAGTTTTGTCAACGTGTAGTTGTTCAGAACTTGTTTTTAGATGCAACTTTTGAGCTACTATTTGGTAATGATAGTTTGAATCTGAAACAGTCAGCCCCCCCCCCCCCCTTGTTATTGTGTAATGTTAAAAATGGGAGATATTGGTATGGCCGGGGTAAACGAGAAATGTAATGTGTAGCAATTGTCAGTAGATGTCAGTTGTGGTAATTCGATAGGCCTAACGAGCACATGGTTGAACCAGGGAAGAGGGACAACGGGAGGCGAAGTTCGTAACTGATTCAATGCTAAGAAAAAAGCGCCACTGATTCGTAACTGATTCAATGCTAAGAAAAAAGCGCCACTGATTCGTAACTGATTCGTTTCGAAATTAAGAAAAAAGCGCCACTGAGCTTCAACGTCTGGGACATGAGTTATCTGGCTGTTACGTCACACCCCCTCCATAACGTGGCTCGGGCTGTTCCAGGAGGAGGATGGCTGTTCCAAGCTCCACCCTTTTCCCTGGCTGTTCCCTCCTCCCTGGCAGTTCTCTACTTCCCACTTTAAATTAATTTTTCAAAATAGAATTAACTTTTTTTAAACCTTCTTAACTTTTTAAGATAAAAATGGGTTCAAGTGTTTAAATTAATTTCTAATATTCTTTACTACATTAAAAATAAACATAAAATGACAAACACAGTAATAAATGCAAGCACTTTTTATTTTTCGAATTGAAAATTAAAATGGTTAACAATCATACAAATAATGAAATATGCATGTCAAGTATACGTACAGAATTAGAACATTAATTAATTTCGCTGCACAATACCTTGCTAAAAAATTTTTATCCATGGAAAAAAAATTATAAAAATAACATAAATTCACCTGCACTGACAGCAGTTGCAGGCAGGCAGTCGCTTTGAAATTGAAAGTAAAAGTGTTCTTCATGTCTGGGTTAGAGGTTAAAACAGAAACTTTCTTTAACGCTCTCTGGGTTGAAGGTTACAGAGCCTAACGTTTCATGTCCCAGACGTTAGGATCGCTACGTGTATTTTTGTTTCAACAAAAGAGCATCACTTCGCTTCCCGTTGTCCCTCTTCCCTGGTTGAACGATCTGGATCGATTTTTGTAAAAGGATTATTCATTTGAGTAATTCAAAGAACGGTGTGTTTAGTGGCTTAACTTTGGGTGTATAAATGTGACTCTACTTCCTCTTTTGTGTTTTACTTTTTTTTTTATGTTAATGGCTATAGTTCCGATGCTCGATCTGCACTTGTGTAGGCCTAGTTTTGTATTCATTTGCAGGTGTCGTTCAGAGGAAGGTGTGTTTTACCATGACCTCCTTTATTACTCCGGAGTAATAAAGGAGGTCATGGTTTTACTAATCGTGAATACTTCGAGCGTTGTCCGCTAGGCGGATTCAGGAGTTGATCGGGCTAAAGCTCTGGATGTAAATTGGGAGCTTTAGATCGGGCTGTAGTGGGGAGGTGGCGGCAATTAAGAAACGGAGAAAAAGAGAAGAGCTAGGTGAAGGAGGTGGTGATCTCCTCGATGGTGGACTGAGCACATGCGTCAGCAGAAAAGGAGAGAAACGAGAGAACTTAAGGAGAACCTGAAAGAAGTCGTGGACATCTGGCTAAGGTAGGCCTAAACTCACTGTCATATCGCGATAGGAAACTTGACACTATAATTATTATGATTTTAGCGCCACCTAGTATTGACATTTAAAATTATTATATTGTAAAATGGCGGATTCCCAAATAGAAAATGCTGTAAAACAGTCACTAAAAAGGACGTGTGGCAGCATCTATTGCTGCATCCTGGGATGTAATTCGAATAGTTATTCGATACCAAAGATATCTATGTTTAATTTGCCAAGTATAAAAAAGAATTCTGAATGGCGAAATACATGGATTAAAATAATTAGGCAGATAAAGTATACACTCTTTTTAATACTTATACAAATGCATTCATTTATATGTTTTATACATATTTACATTTTCAATAGTAAGGATAAAATATGGAATCCAAGTAAATACAGCAAGATATGTGGAAAACATTTTTACTGTGGCCATCCAATAAACCATCCAAATAGTGCTGATTACATGCCATCTTTATTCCACCAATCTAAAAATATTTCCAATCAAGCAAATGAAAATAAACATCAACGATTTCATAGGTAAATAAGTTTATTTACAATATAAAAGTACAAATTTTACACACCAGATGGCGCAAAATGTAATGCGATTGCAGCGCCCCTGCCAGGTATCTTAATTCCTATTCCCCACTCTGCTTCATAGCGACATTAGAGACTTTGGATTAACTAGATTATCAACAGAACTAAAAAATTTTGGTTGTTTTGGACAGGACTATATTATTTACTTATGCATACTTATCGGGGAGGCCGTGGCCTGGTGGGCTTTCACTGAAACACAACTCCTGTGAAGTTAAGCAACATCAGGCACGGCTAGTCACTGGATGGGCGACCATCCGTGATTCATCCGTGATTATGTATTGTAACGGGCCGATTTCGTTTCGTCCGCTATAAGGGTCTCGAGATTGGTGGGGGCAATCACGAGCATGAGGAAAACTACCCAAAACAACTTACGTTCTAACTTTTATATTAATAGATGCGTTTAATCTTGTCTAGAAAAGAGGACACAATTGTTAGTTGCACCCTCCAAACTCGGTGAGGGGAAGTCAAAAGGGTTTTATTTTCAACTAGAATAAACGTAATAAAGTAACAGGTGAACTTTCTCCTCTACCCACACTAGGAGCAATTAAAAAATAAAAAAAGATTCTTGATATAATATTTTGCACAAACAATTAAAACTGTGAACTAGTAGAATCGGTACTAAAGAACAACTTTAACTCAGGTAAATCAATCATTTCAAATAACTAATTGAAGTTTTTCTTTATAAAAAAAAAGTCGGTTCAAACACGCTTTCTAAATCTGTAAAGTTAAGAAGTGATAAATTCAAAGTTAATCATTTTGTTCGGTGTCACTGTCTTGTATTTTTTTTTCTTCCTTCGCAGAGTTTACTCTACAGGTAAGTAATTCGTTCACAAAACTCGTGAGTTTCAGTCACTTTTCAGTTACAATAACTTGTTTAAATCTTTGTCTCTTTCCTTTAGGTCGGATCTCTAGAAGCTAATAATTCTACTTCGAGTCGGGATTCTGCTAGTGGGGCGAGCAGGTCGACAGTAACTGAGGCATGGGTAAGCTACGGTGCCGATCTGGGGTTGGTCGAGTCGACGAGGAATAGAGCGGGACGGCGAGTGGGGAACCAGCTAACTGAACGGAATCATACCAGGGAAGAGACAGGGGGAGAGTTAGTAAGGGGTTCCACCCTGGGCCCACCTGAACAACTTAAACCACACGATGGGTGGCTCGGTGAGCCTACTGAAAACTATGGTTTCTTTGAGGAGTTCATGTTAACGTGGAGAGGGAAGAGCATAACGCCAAGTATCGGTTTAAGCAGTGTCTGACGACACAGTTAAGAGGCAAGGTATTTCAACCACAAAACGCCACTAATTAATTCTTCGCTTGATTCGACTAAACAGTTTCTATTAAAGCTTTACTTTTCTTTCTCTTTCAGGTTTACCATAAACGAAAAGAATGATCAACGGTAAAAGGAATGTCTACGATTAGGGTAACACTTAAGGCAGTATTCGATTTCTTTATTAGGAACAACTACGGGGCCCCCAAAATCAAGTAAAAGAGAAGTCTTACTTGGTGGCTTCATACACAGAGGGGTGCCAGTCGGTGTGGTTCATTCTGTCGAGGATAATGGTCGGGCAATCGCAGCAAACGTTCTATTCGTTGGGTTTGGTCAAGGCAGAGTTTATATTCGAAAAAACCTTTCAAACGCAGCAATGACGTTAAACACAAGTTCATGATAATCAAAACAAAAATGATCAAATAGTTCAAATCTAGGTTGTAAAAAGGGACACTTATCTCCAGGGTTGACGGTTGAAGTTCCATTGATGGCGAGCGGTACGTTCTATCGTCCCGCACCGGGGAAGAATTCCTCGGTACTAATGGTTTTCAGGTAAGTAAATCTAATTTTGTGGTCATACATCTCGGAAAACATCCTTCGAGAACATCACTGGGAAGACTGGAGACGGAATCCTTCGGGGTGGCGTCGTCTCTTCTTCCATTCTTACTTTTTTTTATCTCTAAGCCAAAGTTGTTCCAACATGGCTTCATCGTCTTTCGGGATATCTCTCTTTTACATTTTTCTATCGTTCTTCTCAAAACACTGGGCGAACGCGATCCGGGCTAACAATTCAATCAACAGTCACTAAGGGGTCGAGACAAATAACAAAAAATAAAATATCATTGACACAATTATCAAATGTAAAATGTCCAAACATAAAATTACGCATCACTGGGGGGAAATTAGATTAACAGTTATTCAACGTTGGGTTATCTTTAATAGGGGCACAAGAGCACGGTTGTTTTGCATACATATTAGCAAGGGACAAGAGTTAGGTTTATTTCCTATATTTTGAAAGGACATCAGATGACAATCGGGAGGTGGGGGGCATTACACTATACAGGGTGTCCGAAAAGTCTAGCACTATGATGTATATCAAAGTTCAGAGGCAATGCATTAGATAGAACAAAAACGTCTTATAGCAATGGATCGTGAGCTTTCCATTTCCAACCTCAAAAGTGACCTTCAAGGTCATTCAAACCCTAACTTTTCCTCTATCTGAGATAGAAGAAAATTTCAAATTACAAACTCGTACAACACCCAAAAGTTAGTCTAAATCCATGTTTACTTCAATTGATTCACAGGAAATTTGTGTAAGATAAATGAGGATGAAGATTGGTATGCTATTCGTCTCCCCCCCCCCCCCCAACCAGAGTGGCACCGTTTCTCACCTGTAAGTTATTCAAAGTTAATTTGCATGTAGTTTCTTCACGGTCTCCATAAATTGTGCCGTCAGACCTTTTTCGTTGCTCTTCTTACGACCTGAATTTTGCTGCCACTTACTGTTCTGTTTTAGTTTCATCATAGTTTCGTCAAAGTCGTTGAACTTCAATTCCAGTGTTTATTTGTATTACGTACCTGCGTCGCATTGATGTCTCGACCCGTGTGCCTGTAACAGAACAGACTTATTACGTTTTAATTTATTGTTTTTCACGCCATCCTCACTACAGAACACTCCACTACATCATCAACAGATTCCAAACCACAGGAGCTGTTCAGCAGCTACCTCGAGAAGGTCGTCCGAGGACTGCAACAAATGATGATGCCAGGCTTATGGTCCTAGCAGCAGTCGCAGCTAATCCTCATACAAGTATCCTAGCTTGTATGCTTGTATACTGGGTATTAGCAAATCCTCCGTGTGGGACATTCTCTCGACACAAAACTTCTATCCATACCATAATCTTTGTGCCCAAGCTCAAAAATTACGAGACACTGGTTCCCATGGAGAGTTTTGCGACTGGCTGCTCGGTCAAATTGATGATGACCCACAGTTCGTAGGCAAGATTCAGTGGTGTGATAAGGCCGTTTTCACGAAACGATACTGTCAATAGGCATAATTCTATGTGGCTGAGATCAACATCACACCAAGTGAACTGGAAAATGAATGTTTGGTGTGGTATTTATGGGACATAAATCGTAGGTCCTGTTTTACTTTCTTATACATAGTATAAGGAAGTATTGTAATCACGAAAAATTTTGACCTCCAGATTTTCACTGATCTTCACGTTTCAGGGTCCCTAGATTCCGAAAAAGTGATTTCTGGAAAATATCTGTGTGTCTGTGTGTGTGTGTGTCCACGATAGCGTCCGAACGGCTAAAGATTTCGAGACCAAACTTTAAACTTAAGATTATAATCTTCCTCTGGAGGTCTGATTAGTTTTCCAGTGGAATCAGTGAACCAGAAGTATCAGTTTACTCCAGCGCCAAAATATAAATTTTGAAATATCTCATTAAACATTGCGTTTATGAAAATTTTCTATGGGGTAAAAAGTGTTCCAATTTCAATTATAAACAACTTTTGTTCAGAAAATTTTTCAAAATTCCAAACGGAAGTACCAGTTTTACTCTTGTCAAAATCCAGTTTTTGGCTGGTGCAGGCGAAATGAGACGGTATAAGAAAATTTGTGAATTATACAAAAGTGTTTAGAAGCTAATTTGAAGTAACTTTTTTTCACAAACTTTCTTAAAATTTCTATCGGAAGTAGATTTTTTAGACAGTTGTTTAATTTTTTTCTGAATTTGGGCCAGGTCATTTATGTATAAGAAAGTCGGGTGGTGACCACACCTCATTTTTTATGAAGGTATCCTAACTGGTCAGCGCTACCGGGATGAAATACTGACTGGTGTGATAGAAGAGTTTCTAGATAATTTGCCATTGGCAGAACTTCCAGGACTATGGTACCAGCAAGATGGTCCACCGCCACATTTTGCAAGAACAGCAAGGGAATGTTTAGATGGAATGTTTCTGAAAAGATAGATTGGCAGAAATGGACCAGTTTCATGGCCACTTAGGTCACAGGATCTTACACCCTTAGATTTCTTCCTTTGGGGGTATTTAAAGGAAAGGTTTATGCCACGGAACCCAGGACACAGCGTGAACTTCCAAGGACGAATTGAAGTGGCCATTAGGCAAATTCCTGCCATGACAATGACGGCTGTCCAGAAGGCAATCGTGCACAGTTATGCCTTGCGGCCGAAGGCCAACACTTTGAACATACTTTAAAATAACCTATGATTGATTTTGGAACTCAGGACTTAAATTACATGTAGTATCCAACCCTTTTGAGTTTAAAAATAAAAAGCTCACTAATTGATTTTTCTGTGACTTCTCAAAACGATGGTGGGAGGGTAGCATACCAATCTTCATCTCATTTATCGCACACAATTTTCCTATGAATCAGTTAAAGTAAACATGGATTTAGACTAATTTTGGGGTGTTCTACAAGTTCGTAATTGGAAATTTTCTTCTATCTCTGCTAGGGAAAAAGTTACGATTTGAATGACCTTGAAGGTCGTTTTTGAGGTCAAGAAATGGAAAGCCCATAATCTACTTGCTCTAAGACGTTTTTGTTCTATCTAATGCATCGCCTCTGGACTGTGATATACATCATAGTGCTAGACTTTTTGGATATCCTGTATATAAGTGCTTGATCCTTTGTTTTCCTAAAATCCACTTACCCGTACACTACATCACGATCGCTGTAAGATGGCAGCAGCAGTCGGGACCGACAGCTTTACGTGCCCTCTGAAGCACGGGGGGGGGGGGGGGGCCCACCCATCCAGTGACTAGCAATGCTAAGAATCGCTTACCTTCACAGAGCTGGCATGCTCTGCAAAAGACCACTGGACCACTGCCTCCCTCTGATAAGTCTCTTAAATGTATACAAAAATGCGATCTGATATTACATTTCTGTTCATCTTAGTATATTTTCGTTCTAGTTTTGGTCTAACAAGGGAATCCCTCGAACATGTATGTCACAGATTTCCACCAAATTTAAATATGTTACTCATCTGAAGCTACTATGCTTGCAAAATAAGACAGTGCGAAATTTTGTTTCTTTCAAAATAAACCGCGAAAACGAAAAAATTTGCCATACATAGCCATACAAGGACTCCATTGTTAAAGCGGATAGGCTATGTGGGATTCCCTTGTAAGTTAATATTATTGACAGGAGATGGCATAACCAGAACATACAAGGTTTTTATTAAATTTTTAAATTATCACTATTTCGAAAAATGAAGTCTTCTGAAACGCAAAAGAAAAACTGGTCCAGCAACTGGGATCAAGAAGGTTCGGGCATTTTAGAGCCATGATTACAAGTTTATCAACTTCCCATGAACAAAGTTGACAAGCGTAGTATTTATTGAATACTATGTGCATAAGAATATCGCTCTGAATCTGCGTGCAGATTAGCATCGCCTATGATGTAGTTGATTTTTTTTTTTTTGTAAGTGACTGTGATTTTAACGATTTTAATAAAAGTGATTTTTATGTTTGTTACGACAGGAGAGGAAATTACAGATTAAAATGCATAAAGTAAAATAATTAATAATGGTAGCGTTTATTACAAGTTCAATGCGTTTCAAGTAACATCTCATCATCAGTAACTATGAACGACTGCAAAGTGGCAGAGGCAACAGAACCTGGTTATATGGGTGATGTCCACCAACCAGCGAGACACACATACGAATCTGATTGGTGGGCTTACAAGCAATTGAGTAACTACATAAAATTTTTTACATGATTGGTTATATGAAAAATTGAATTATACAGATCAAGAGGTTGGACACAAAAAAGCTTTAACGAATTGTAGCTATGGAATAATTATAAAAATTGCAAATTTTTAAGTTTAATAGAAAACGAAAGGTGAAATCAAAAACCTATCAGACCGAGTTAAACAATAAAATAAATAATAAAAATAAAAAATAAGAATCCATAGTAGTTTAAGTATTATCAAATAAATCTCAGTTTGAGGAAATCCTTGGGGTAGGGTGTATGATATTGTTGACGACATCAAGTATGGGTTTTTTTTTTCAAATTTGAACTGGTGGTTTAAAAGCTCATTTCTCTTCACGTGCATTCTTATTATCAGGGCCTCGTGAGTCAATATCTTCTTAGGGTCTTTAATAATTTTCACTACGGACATGATCTTCTGTTAAGGCCCGAAATTGTGCTTTTTAGTTAATAAATGGTTCGCAAAGGTTTATTTTCGATCACAATTGATCCAGGACTTCCTCTGTTCGTTAAAACGTTCTCAAAATGTTCTTTCTTTTCGTGGATCCTATGTAATAGTGTAACGTTTTGAAAATAAGAGCGTTACTTGTTTTAATTGACATTGACATCAAATGTGAAGTTTAAGCTTTAAAATTGTTTTATTGACTTATAAACGTCAATATATAAAAAAAATTAGCTTGAGATTAAATCTTTAAGGTTTCTTAAAAAAACTTCAAAGAAAATTTTAATTCTTCAAAAATTATTACTTTTATCAAAATAAACTGTTCTCACAACATTAGTGAGATTAAGATAATAGAAAAAAGGTCGTATAGTGGGTTTATGATCTAAACATCATTTAGACTAGACATTGCGTTGTGTTTTTTTTTTGTTTTTTTTTAAAGCTGGAAAAAAACTTACATCACAAGCTTTACATTAACTAAGGTTGTGTGCAATTAAAGTGTGTTTTGCAGATAAGGAAACATAAACAACAGGCATGCTGAAATAATTGAATTTATATTTTAATGTTATTAGAAAAGTAAGCTTCAAATAAAAAAAATCTGACTATACACATTAATCCCCAAAATTCAAGAATAAAGATACAATATAATAGAAGGCCTGCAATTGTATGTGAATCAAGTATCTTACTGCAAATAGCAACATGAAAAATTGCTTAGCAAGAGTTAAAAAAACACAGTGGTAATGCATAAAAAAAAAACAAACTTCAGAGCACTTGTGTGGCTATCACAAATGAACAGGAAAATTGCATTTTAACTTAATCAAGCTAAAAAAACTTAAATATTTGCAGGAGATACAAAGCCTCAGCTATAATAAGAATGCTTGATTCACCCACAGTTGGGAAAAATTTATTTTATGACAGAAAACATTAAGAAGAAATCCATTATATAAAAAATATTCCTTGCCATTTTTCATAAGAAAATGTAAGGGAAAAATTTACAAATAAAAAATATTGAAATATTTATTTGACTACTCCACTTTAGCCATTTAGTAAGATGCTTGAGACCAAAATTAAAGAAAATTTCAAACCCCCTTAAAATAGATAAAAGAAAATTTAGAATTACATTGAGATCCAAAAGAGAAATTACATAAAATGAACTGTTGTTAAAAATTTAGAAAGGTTAAAAGTCCTAATTGAAAAATTTAATTTTAAGTCCCGATGGGCATGATAAGCACACTACAGAAAAAAAACGTTACATTACATAGTGGACAGAAGATGAAGATGACTTCCAGAGAAGAGATTGACTGGGAAATCCAGACAAATCTGATAGAAATAAATGTCCATCTCGACAGAAGAGTAAAATACAATCAAGCAAATTGACTCCAGTTTGCAAAAGAAAATGTTTTGCAAGTAAACATTTATAAGAAAAATGTCCATAAGAAAATTATTATAGAAGAATGTGTACACATTATTTAATTAATCAACATTGCTGTTGAGATACTTCAAAATCCACCCAAAATACAGATTGGGGAAAGAAAATATATAATTATGATTTAAATGACAAACAGCCAGAAAAGAAATAGAAAAACAACTTTCATTTTACCTACTAAAAAAAAATAAATATTTTTAATAATATTGCCTGGGCCAAAATAAAAAACTAATAAAATTAAATAATCCTAAATTATCAAGGTTTAAAATATAATATAACTTTAATGGCTGCAAGTCAGATAATAAATTGAGGTAAAGAATTAATCATTTTATTTTCTAAAAAAAAACAAATAAATGTGATGAAAGATTTATTCGAACATGACAATAGCATCTGCATCTGGGGCACGTGAGTTTATATACTCCGTATACAGAATATACATTTGTTAGTGGTTGTGTACACCATTCTTAAACCACGATCTCTGAAGATGTTTGCAATCCTAGTGATTTCAGGTAGTGTAATTCGAAGGAATTACATTTTGGCCCACTTTACTATGTCTTAGCCTGTTGTTGCATTTAGTTTTTCGGAATATGGATCTGGTAACATGGTCCAGGAATGCGTTGGTCCTAGATATATGTAAGACGGATTTAATCATTTCTGTCATTTTTCGTAATCTGGTATGAAAGCGCCCGGATGAAAAGGTATTTCAGGGCCATGGACTTACGTTGCGGTGGGTGGTTCGAATCGAAGTTAATTATTTTACAGGTAGCGGTAGGTTTTCTGTAGACAGAGAATTCCAATTTCTTAGTTGCTAAATTCTTAAACACTGAGTGAGCATATTATTATGACCACCTGTCAGTATTTCGTTGGGCCACCTTTTTGCCTTTAATATTGCGATGATTCTTCGTGGCATTGATTCCACGAGATGTTGGAAGGTGTGGGAGGAATCTGACACCATGCCTGATGGATAGCACTGTCTAGTTGTGCTAGATTGGACAGTGGTGGATCCAGCCGTCTGATGGTTCGTTCGACTTCGTCCCACAAACGCTCAATTGGAATGAGATCTGGGGATTGTGGGGGCCACCGAAGTAAGGTAAAGTGCCCCTCATGTTCCTGGAACCACTCCTGCACAATACGAGCTCTGTGGCGTGGCGCATTGTCTTGCTGGAAGTAGCCATCTCCATTTGGATATGCCATCAACATGACAGGGTGGACTTGAACGGCGACGATATGGAGGTATGCTGTGCCATCCAGACGTTATTCAACACGTATTAAGGGACCCAACGCATGCGAGAAATACATTCCCCAGACCATAACACTGCCCGCACTGGCCTGAAGGGTTGTACTCATGCATGCGGGGTCCATGCTTTCGTGCTCTTTCTGCCAGAGTCTCACTCGGCCGTCTGCATGATATAACTGGAATCATGACTCGTCAGACCACATGATTTGTTTCCACTGCTCAATAGCCCAGTCCTTGTGCTCCTGAGCGAATTGGAGTCGTTTCCCCTTGTTGGCTGCAGACAGCAAAGGTGTGCGGACAGGTCTTCGGCTTCCGTATCCCAAGCGATGCAGTGTGCGGTGGACAGTGCATTCAGAGACCGTTTGGAGGACCCTTGATTAAGGTCAACAGTGATTTGATGCACAGTTGCCCTTCTGTCATCCTTTACCAGTCGTGACAGTCTCCGTTCTGTCCGATCATCAACCATCCGCGGGCGGCCATAACGCGAACGTTCAGACCCCGTCTTCCGGCTAACTGTCAGTCTTTAAATACTTTAACGACGGCTGCTCTTGAGCACCCCACGAATGCTGCTGTTTCGCTGATACTCGCTCCGTAGCTCCGAGCACCTACAATCATCCCGCGTTCGAAGGCTGATAAACCGCGACGTTTACCCATAGTTGAAGAATGGAACACGTCTACTTTTGTCGACGACACTCAGCTTCCCTTTTTATATTGGTGCGGCCCGTGCGCGCATTTGCATAAACATGTCAGGTGGTTATAATAATATGCTCACTCGGTGTACGTAGATAGGTCCAAAAAGTTTATTATGTTATCTTTTTCTTCCTCCATTGTGTATGAAACACTGCTGTGAAAAGTAATGAAAGTTTCAAGGATTATTTCTGTCTTGATTTTTTCATGGTGGAAAGCAATAAGCGTATTATCCAAGTATTGCTTGTAGTAAACTGTGGTCCCATTGTTCAGAACTGGGGCGATGCGTTTCTCTTCCAGGGTATGTAGGAATAATTCGGATATGATAACACTGATTGGAGAACCTGGGAAAGGGAAGCAGCAAGAAAACCCCAAAAAAGAACAAACATAACAATTTCACCAAAATATGTCACGTGGCATCGCAGTTTTCTCAACTTAGTTGCTCTTATGCGGAATGCTTCGAACACCGGCCAATAAAAAATGAATAACGCAATCAGCGCTTGTTCTATTGCGAACGGGTATACATCCCCAAATCATAGGATGTACGGATGCTTGCACCCACAAGCCAACACAATTGTTCTTCTGAATAGCTGTCAAAATGCTTTTTTGCAATCGCTAATGATTAACATTAGGAACTCATGTTTTTAGAACACTCGGGAAGGCTCCTAGTCGCTCCCTTGTTCGAGCTTACACATTCCATCCTTACATGCTCACAGAAAAAAAAACTCTGTTTCACTACCACGCACAACAATAATTCATTTTCCCTCTCACAACAAAGTCGCGGGTTGTTTTCTTTTATTCCCCTCAGGTTATCTCTGAAAAAGTGCAGCAACAAAATCTGGCCATTGTCACAGCATCCACCTAAAGATAATGCCAAATCAATGAGGTGAATACGGGATTGCGTATTCATAGAAAGGTTCTTTAAAAATCGTTGTGCACGTGTTTAAAACAAAGAGGCGTGAAATTTGTACTGTAAATAAGATTTAATTGCTAGCTAAAAAAATTTTAAGTTTAAGATATACAGGGTGAATACAAAAGTCTGAACCCCCCTTTTATTTTTTGAACCGAAGCACATATGTCAATTTTGATGAATCCAATGAATAGGAAGTTGTGGTTGGCCTATCCCATGGTGCACTTTTCATCATCCCAAATATGCAACTTAGGACACATTCAAAATTTATCTCAAAAATCATAAGGGATAGAGAAAAAAGCCCAATTGCAAACTTGTTCAGCATAAAAAAACAAACAAAACAAAAAAAAATCATTCAAATCGGACCAAACAATCCCCCACAATCACGTGGTGAACTGTTTGTAGCTTACAAACGGTCACACTGCACAAACAAGTTACTTCAAACAATTTTAAAAAAAAGTTAATTAACAAAATGCTCGATGTGACGACCATGAGCACCATAACACAATTGGGCACGGAACCTAACTGACGCCAAAACATCGGCAAGCATGGCTGGTGTCGCTCCTCGGCACGCTTCCTGGATTCGTTTAACCAGATCCTCCAGTGAGGCGGGCTGCGTTGCATAAACCTTGTCCTTTAGAAAACGTCAAGTGGTGTAAAATCAGGGGAGCGGGGTGGCCAATGAACTGGTCCTCCTCGGCCAATCCATTGTTGTCCAAACATCTCACTTACACGCTCGGGAACGACCAACCCGTAATGTGGAGGAGCTCCATCATTCTGAAACCACGTGCGCTGATACGAGGCCAATGGCAAATTGTCAATGAAGTCTGTGACTACCACGTTGAGAATTTCAGCCCGGTAGCGTTCTGCCGTCAGTGTTCCATCGTAAAAATACGGTCCAACCACAGTGTCATTGTACAATCCACACCACACATTGATTCTCCAGTTCACTTGATGAGTTGCTTCTCGTAGACATCGTGGGTTTTCGTCTGCCCAGTGATAATGTTTGTGCCTGTTGATAACTCCATCCCTGGTGAGGGCTTCATCTGTCCACAACACCTCATGAATGAAGTTTGGATTGTCATCCAGGTAGGTAAGTAACCAGTTGCAGAAGGCGGCCCTAGCAACATAATCCAATGGCAGTAACTCCTGGTGACAATGAATATGGTATGGGTGAAAATGATGTGCGTGTAGAATGTTGAGAACAGTTCTCTGATGGCACCCAACATCTGCAGCAATTGCTCTGCTGCTTGTGTGGGGATTTGCAGCAACTGCAGCCAGAACTAGTGTTGTTGAATCCTCGTTGCCTTGTGCGCTTGGTCGTCCTCGTTCTGCATTAACATTCCCTGTAGCCTCGAATCTTTGAATAATGTGACGCATTGTTTGATGAGATGGATGGCGTTCGTTAGGGTATCTGTCTCGATACAACCTAACTGCAGCATGTATGTTTCTCCTTGCCTCTCCGAAGCAGAAGATCATGTTGACCATTTCCGGAACAGTGTAGCTTGCCATCCTGGAATTGTTCTGTCTTCTGTGTGCTGAAACATGCCTTTTATTTGCTTTTCTGCATGAAAGTGAATGTGACTATGGTAATTTATGTTAATTTTTTGATTTGCATGCTTTACATGGTGGAAATATCAATATTCAGTTTTCCTTGTGCAGTGTGACTGTTTGTAAGCTGCACACAGTTCACCACGTGATTTTGGGTGAGTGGTTGGTCCGATTTGGATGATTTTTGTTTTGTTTTTTTTTTTTTATTTTTTTATGCTGAACAAGTTTGCAATTGGGTTTTTTTCTCTATCCCTTACGGTTTTTGAGATAAATTTTGAATGTGTCCTAATTTGCATATTTGGGATGATGAAAAGTACACTATGGGATAGGCCACCCACAACTTCCTATTCATTGGATTCATCAAAATTGACATATCTGCTTCGGTTCAAAAAATAAAAGGGGGGTTCAGACTTTTGTATTCACCCTGTATAGATGATATTTACGATATGAATGAATGAAAAGGTTTAAATATAAGAAAACAAAATTTAGGCCTATCACACAATTTTCAAGATCTGAAAATTCGAACTAACATTCTCCATATTCTCCTACTTTCCTTACACAAAATTCTCTTCTGCAAGATTTCAACTAATACTTTCTAATGTTCTACATTCACCAGTTCATTTTAAACAGTCATTTAGCAATTCTAACCATCCAGACCTCTGTATGAAGGGGAAATAAAAAAATAAAACGATGCTCTCACCACACATGATTCAGTCAGTTTTTTAACAGTCCGTATGTCCACCATGGGCACGCTTTAAATTTCTCGATGGCATCTCGATTTCCAGTTGGGCCGACATCTCCACGTGGCTGTTGATTTGTTTTTCTTCTCCACTGTCACATGTCTTCGCTCTTCCAGTCCACTATGCATTGCGTCTCCTGCCTCTCGAGTTCCAAGCAGAGACAAATGAAAGTAAGAGACTGGCAGTGCCCTATTCATTTTGCTGAGCGCTACTGGTGCCACCGGAAGTGCAGCGATCTCCATTATGGGAATGGCAGAAACGTAAGGTGGCGTATGTTCTCAATGTTATTTCAGCTGTTTTTGTAGATGACTTCAAGAGGTATTAGTAAGCGTAACCTGTTTTCTGATTTTTTTAAAAAAACTTTATTGCATTAACTAACGATAACGTATACTTTTAATGACTTTCAATAGCTGATTCAATGCCTTACGAATTTTTAAAAGAGCGCGTACAACTCGCAACTCCTATCGTTATTGTAATAATGGAGGCTTAGCCAGAGACAAGTGAAAGCATAGATGAAGAAAACTGAAGAATAAGAGTTTGACTTCCAATTCTTACGCCTAATAAGATGTATCCACTTTTTACGAAGAATGTCATCCTTTGGAAATCTATGGTGCAAATATTATACCTGGTTATACGAGCTTGGTGCTCATTTATTGAGTGACAGTTGTTTTTTTAATGCATTCATCACAATAAAAATGTTTATCACAATACTTATCTTTATTGAAATATCAATTACATGTTTATACTTTAAAAAATTTAACAAGCTGTGTCACAAAATTATTTTAAGAAAATAAAAAAAATGTCATTTTAATTTTTGTTTATCTGACAATAATGGAATGTTGATAAAGTCAGCACATTTAAACTGGGAAGATATTTAAAAGTGTTTCTTACTATTGATAAACAAACCTAACATAATTTATCAAATTTTAGCTAATTGATTTTAAAATTTTAAATTAAAAGAAAATCTGGTAACCTAAAATACTTTTAAAAGGTACTCAATTTTTTTTTAAACAAAAAAAGGAAGAAATAATTCTCAGTTGAATAAAATAATTGGACCAGAGACAAGTGAAAGTAATTACTTTCAGTTGGCGTTGATAATAATCAGTTTATTAATCCACATATTGTAATAAACTATTAACATATTATTAATACACATGATTACTTGTGAAATGAAATATTGGATCCTTTTAAAAAACGATTTGTGCAATTATATGCACAACAACTGACAGGCATGTTTTTTCTTTCATAAATTATGAAACAATAGATTCGCGCCAGAACAACAATGAGGGGGGGGGGAGAGGTTACTTTCGCTTGTCTGTTCGGTTATACTCCATTCGGTCGACTCCCGTTCGGTCGACGCGCAATCGGTCGACTTTCAATGGGCCGATAGGGTTAGTTTGTCGGCATTAATTCCCCCCTTTCGTGAATAACCTCCCCCAACACCCTCCTTTCTTATCTGATTCGAAAGCCCATGATTCGAAAAGATATGTTGAAATTTTGAAAAATTTTGTGCATCTAAGACCAATTTTGTGTAGCTATCTCCTCCGAAACGGCAACAAGCAGAATCAAATGAAATTAATACATACTTAGAGGGTACCATAAACTGTGCCTTGACGTATTTTTATGATAAATGGTTAAGCCTAGTTAGAGATAATTTTCTAAAAACGAAAAAATGACTATAATGTTCATACAAGCGAACCAAACTGAAAAAACTTGGCATGTGGAGACTCCTCTTATTAAGGCGAATATTTTTTGTAAGTAACTTACTTGGCTTGATGAGCCACTTTGGAGTCATTACCCCCCCCCCCCCTCCCCGACAAAAAAAATTATAAAAAAATTAAAAGAGAGGATTCCTTAAACAATGCATTGTGCTTTTCATGAAAATGGGCTAAGCCTTTTTAGAGACATTAATTTTTTTAAATGAAGATATGGTAGAAACATTCATTTTAGCGACCCAAACACATTAAAAACATGACCAGTTTACTCTTATTGAGACAAACATTTTTTATAAAGAAATTGTTTGGCTGCGATGAGCCATTTTTTGAACGGTTAAGGTATTAAAAACTATCCCCAAAAATGGGAAAAAAAAGTTCAATTTTGAATCCATTTCATGGCCAAGCGTAGGACTGTGCGAATGTAGCATTCCGCCATTTCACTTTATTTAATAATATATTACGTTATAAATTCCTAAAAAATTAAAATGTAAAAATAAACTCAAATAATAGACCGATAACAATGTAAAACAGTTTTATTCAATATTTAATAAAATGAAGGAACATTATTATGTGCAACTCGATTTAAAAGAACAATGGCATCCTCTGCTGTTTGCGGCGAATGTTCATAAGATTGATAACGCCGATTGAGTTCGGAATATTTAGCATTACCTTTTGATAGTCTGTGAGCGGCAGCAATGCTTGCTAGCTTCATCTCATAATCAATTTGCTTCTGTTTAATTGCATCGATGAATGCATGAATATTAGGATGGAATTCTTTTATTGATGTCTTCAAACTGCGATGAAAAGCTTCAAGCCCATTATTAGGTCTTGCACCAAAATTTTTGTAATGGTTCCATAATTCTCGTGGAAAACTGCTATTTTCATCAATCCAATTTTCGACGAAATAATCTAAAAGTCGTTCAATATTTGGTACTGTTTCAGGGCTAGGAGCCTCAGCATGAATATAGCACCATAAATCCTCCCGACACGGTCCGCTTAGTGAGGATTCAACTGTAATATGGGTGACGAGG
>JAHWFO010018672.1:0-11414 GCA_023313115.1 Rhysida immarginata | reverse complement strand
GAGTTTCCCGCCAAAACGTCCCAGACAAAGAAGAGAGGCTTAATTACATATTCAGAGGGCAAAAATCTATGAATATTACGAAAAAGCTAAAATATGTGAACCAAACATCAGCTCCACGAGAAAAAGCTATCATGTGTAAATACACAGAGCTAAAAAAGGGAGGGAAGGACTGCACAATCACCATAAGGTCTTGCACCAAAATTTTTGTAATGGTTCCATAATTCTCGTGGAAAACGGCTATTTTTATCAATCCAATTTTCGACGAAATAATCTAAAAGTCGTTCAATATTTGGTACTGTTTCAGGGCTAGGAGCCTCAGCATGAATATAGCACCATAAATCATCGACTTTATCTAATGGCATTAGAGCCAATGCGCACATCCGCTTAAATGTCTTCTTCAGTTCCTGACTCTCATTGTGGTGTTCTTCCTGTAGACCAAGATTGTCCAGCTTCCGCCATGAGCACTGAGTATAATGAAAGTAGCATCCGTGAATGTTAATGTTGGGAAAGATGGTCCTAACTGCCGTGATCATGGATTGTTCGTCCATTTGAATATTGGATGGATTAAAGTTCAAACCAAGATTGTTTGCTTTATCTTGAAATATCCTGAGCAATCGACGATATGTTTCTGTTGTTTTCGACGGCAGTAAACAATAGCCAACAGCAATCATTTGCTTCATATCAGAATGATCATGTTCAAGTTGTCCCGTTTTGACTTCGATGTGTATCGAATATAATTGCACAAATATGCTCGGACATGTAAAGAAGGTACCATCAACGAAAATATTTTCAGCTGCAACCATTTTTCTAAAAAATTCATCGGTCATAAATATTACAATTTTGCCATCATTGCTGTCTGAAGCAAATAAAAATTCCTTCAGAGGATTTCCGACTACGGCCCATTGTCCGGCAATAAGTAATTCAGCTCGGGATGATGGCTGACGAGGTATCACTTCCTGCCGCGCTCTGAATAATGTGGAATCTACGTTTGTGAAATCTGGAAGAAGAGCTGCGGCTTCTTCAGTGGATGAACCAGTGGCCATGAGTGTATTAATTTGCTTCTCGAAAACTTGACGATAGATTCTTTTCACACCAACCATTGGATTTTCACGTACTTCTTTTTTCATTTCATTCAGTGTTTTATTCCGCCTAATTTCATCAACACAATTAGAGTGGGTATGATTCCCACCTTTTAAGCTGAAACGAATACCAGCTTCATCTTCAACTAACCTGACGTGACAAGACTTCTCGCGACATCGATAGGTCTTTGAACCATTAGATTTTATACCTTCGCATTTAAACGTAAAGTTGTTATAAATGTAAATAAAACCATGGTGATAACTAATTTTTTCCATGTTGTCCGACAACTAAACAATATTCAGTACAGTATTGATAGTGGAGCTGTAATGGGGTGAGATAAGAAAGGTGGGTGTTGGAGGGAGATAAGAAAGTTGGAGTTATATAGGTGGGCGTTGGGGGAAGTCATTCATGAAAGGGGGGCAAACAATGCTATATAACCGCTCTTTTCCGAGAACGCTCCCAAACCCTTCCGAGAAATTTTCCTTTCTCATGCTTGTTTCTTTCCTAACCCGGAAGCGTTTCCAGACCAGAAAGGGGTAGGTGGGTTCGGGTGAGGTCATTCATGAAATGGGGGAAGTAATTCTGACAAACCAACCCTATCGGCCCATTGACAACTAAAGGTTGGTTAACATTTAGCGTCGGTTCAGCGTCGGCGTCCTTTTTGCTTCGGCGTCCTTTTTTGCAATCGTCGCCTGTGAGACGTGCCCTGATTAGCACGCGAGCGCGGTCGTTTTCCATTTAGCGACTTTCAACAGTTATCCTGCATCTGGTCTGATCTGATTGGTCAAGTCGCTGCAAACAATTGTCGCTCTCTCAAGGTGATGGAAAAAGAAGATATCAACCACTCCGGTCAAGTTCACGCTTTGAATTTATTACTATATCATTTTTACTTAATAAATAAATGATTTACGAAATTTTTATAACCTGTTATTTAATAAATTCACGAAGGAAAAGTCGCGAGAACCCGTGTTGGCGAACAGCAGCTACGGCAGCCATGATTCTCCATCTGAATCGGCGAAGACAACTACCCAAAATCCATAGCAAAATCCTGATTGGCTAGATCAAAACGACGCCTGAAAAAGACGCCTAAAAATCTAGCCATGCCAGATCTTGAAACGACGCGTGACCGACGCCAGACCGACGCCGAACCGACGCAGATGCTTAACAGACGCTACTTGGAAAACGAATGCGTTTTTCAAAAATTCCAAATAAAGACGCAGACGCCTAACCTATGCCAAACCGACGCTAAATGGAAACCGGCCTTAATTGACAGTCGACCGATTGCGAGTCGACCGATTGGGATTCGACCGAATGCGAGTCAACCGATTGAGAGTCGACCAAACGGAGTTACCCCGTCTGTTCTCATTTCGATCTGTATCTGTTTTTTGCTTTTTTCTTTATATTTTTATTAAAAAGCAATTAATTTACGAAAATTCTCATTTATAAATTATAATTTTATTTACCTTAAATAAAGGGATTTATAAAAGAGAATTTTCGTAAATTAATTGGTTTTTAATATAAATTATAAAAAAACAAAAAAAAACAACAAAAAAACAAAAAAAAAAACAGATACAGATCGAAATAAGAAGAGAGACAAGAGAAAGTAACCTTAATATGGTCCGGTGAGTTATTATTATGCTCCATATCAAAGGTAATTTGATGTAATCTGTATATTTTATTTTATTTACTTTAAAATTATAATTTATAGAGGAGAATTTACCTAGTTAATTGTTTAATATAATATCTTCCTCCTTTTTCGTTTAAACTATTTTTTTTTTAATTTATGTTTAAAAATAACTTTATTTATCATCAAATAACTTTTTATAAGATGGGCCGATTTGAATGATTATTTTTTTGTTTAATAGAGCAAGTTTTTCTGGTGGTTCCATAATAAATTCATCGCGATATCTTAGGTAGATATTAGAAAAAATAAATGTTTGCGATTGATTCACATGCATTGCCTACGGCGATCAGCTGCTTCTTGCCAATCCCGATATGGTGGCGCGAAGGCACCACTAGAGGGAAGGTCACTGCCAGTCTCTTACTTTCATTTGTCTCTGGTTCCAAGCATGCTTCCACTCTCTTCCCATCATGCTGTGCCCTTCAACAGAGAAAAGAAAAATTGGCCCAAGAGACGTCTTCGATCCTCTCTCATGCAGAGTCTGCGACAGAAATTCCCCAGAGGTCGCTCATACAGAGGTTAAATCAAATAAACACTTTCAACAAAGAACAACTTACAAGTAAATATGCAGAATTTCAATAGAAAACAACACTGATAAATGGCAATATTAATCATATTAAAAGATAGTATATTTCTAACAAAAATTTATATATATATAAGTGGCATCAAGAGCTCATAAGGGAGAGTGAGTCTTTTCCATGTTAAAGCTGGTCCCATCATCACGCACAAACTAGGGGGTTTTTAACGTGCTGCCATCTAATGGCGTTTGTCAGCATCTCGTCGAAACCGAAACCTTTCGCGATGCTGTTAAAAATAAGATTCGTGCGTTCACTTTGAATAGGGTTTAAAAATCAACAGAGTTCATGAAAATTAATACATCCTTTCTAATAATTAAATTTTATTACAGTCTCTATGCTGATAATAGTTAAATAAGTTTTAATGCAGATTTGTATTAATAATTATGATAAAAAATTTGACAACCCAGGATATTGACGACATTTCCTAATTACATTCCCTTCTTTCCGAATTTAGTCATTGAAAGCATATTATTAAAAAATGTTTTTATTTTCTTGCTTTTTATATCTATAATAATTGTATATAATTGGATAATTGAAATGTATATACTTTTCTGAAACAATAGTAACAATTAAAATATGATAGCA
Source organism: Rhysida immarginata (assembly GCA_023313115.1). NCBI lineage: Eukaryota > Metazoa > Arthropoda > Chilopoda > Scolopendromorpha > Scolopendridae > Rhysida > Rhysida immarginata. Next base: position 7,490 of record JAHWFO010018672.1, on the reverse strand, counting down.
TTATTCTGCCGTTTTTTCTAATACATAGTAAATTCCAAAATGAAATGAGAATAAAATCTAGTAAATATTCCAAGAAGCTTTACCTGTGACATAGAAATAATATTAAATTCGAGAATTTAAGGTCTAGCTAAGTTATTAGTAACGGAAATTATAACGGAAATTCATTTAATTCTTTCCAAATTTACGTCTATTTTATTGCTCAAATATTGAATGATTTGGTTCCTGAGCCTCGACAAAACGGTTTCACGTGTGGGTGCCCATGTCACAATGCTTAAAAGATGATCATGAAAGTAGCAGTTTATTCATTCCTATGAATCAATTGTTCTATGACATGCCATTATTTTGGTTTTCTTTACGGTCACTGTTTTAGCGCGTGAATTCGAAAAAGGGGTCCACGAAAAAGCCTGAAAAGTTGATACAGCCGAGCTAAGACTTTGATGGTCATATTTCAAAAACTTTATTTGAAACAGTTAATTCGTTTTCAAGTAATCGTGCAAACGGCGACCGGATAAACGTACAGTCCAAGCGTGAATTTTTATAAGTAGCCTTTTGCTAAAGCTCATAATAAATAGCGCTATTTATTCGCTCAAATTCTTGAGTAGATTTACCACTACCAACCGAACTACCCTATTTTCGAATATCACGGAACATTATATCAACAGACAAATGGACCATGACTAACCTACTCTGAAAAATAATAAAATACTGTCCTGAACTTTAACAAACATTATATGCAGTAACTGATGTATTCCCAACAATTTTCTATATTTTTTATTATTTTTCCTGTTTACTTTCCTAATTTAACTTTATTCCATCTGGAATGCATATAAATAAATAAATAAATAAATAAATAATTTAAAAATCAGTTCGTCACACACACATCATCTGGTCTGAAACTTTTTCAATGCTTCAAATCGTCACATTCATTTCGCTCAGTTTCATTTTGACACTCAAGTCAATTTGACTCCTTCCGTTCATTTAGTGAAGTCGTTATATCCGTACGCCCCAGAATCGATTTGACTCAGTAGACTGGACAGATTCAGCAAATTACACTGAAATGGTCACGTTCATTTCGTCCCAGAATCGTCTCGCCACTCTGTCGAATTGACACATTCTGTTTGTCACATTCACTTCGTCACTTCACGTATTCAGTCAGCTACAAAAAGGTTTATGAAGTATTAACATGTAGCCGTGATAACCGTAGTCCCTTGTTGGAATCCAAGTCGCGGAATTTTTCCTTTTTTTTCATTAATATCTTTAGCTTATGTTTGGAGAATTAAATCCAGTTTTAATTATTACTTACGTTCCAATTTTGTTTAATTATTTAATTAGGTTAAAACCCCAAAAGTACAATCTACTGAATCCCGGATAGCGTTGCGCTCTTTATTTTTGTTATAATAAATCTTATTGTGTGGGCGACATAGAAAGTACACTTCTTATAGCGATAACAGAAACTGAATCGCTCTATCCAGTAAAATCTTCTGTGTGAAAATTGATTTCGAGTGGTTTTATTTGCGTTATCGTCGTATAGCATCCAAGTTTCTCACCTTATCTTATAGTATGATTCGCCTTAATGGGTTTCGATCAGAAGTCCCGGTTTTTCAAGAAAAAATTAAATTTCGAACTTCAAAATCTAGACATTGCTAAGTCCTACCGAAATAATTTTTATATATAAAACTACCCTTAATACCCGGCATTGCTTGTGTTTTAATAAAAAAAAGCTATAACTAAAAACTAAACATTGAAAACTAACTAAAAAAACGTGTCAAGAACAGTTTTTAATTAAAAGTATTTATTCTGTTGAACAAAGCAAAAAACTTAAGATAAACACAAACCCATACAAAACAAGGAATTAGTTAATGCAAAGCTTCCAAATAAATAATGTTCTTAGTGAAACCGTTTTGGTTAAAGTAGATCTAAGGATTATGTGGAATATCAACACGTGAGCAACCAACATGTAGCTGGCCATAAGATAGTCAAGAAGACTTTATATGAAGTCCAACAACCTTAAGAGATTGTCCTGAGACTTGTTGATTGACATAGCGAAACTGAGCTTAAGAGGAAATTGCAGTCTCTTGAACTGAAATGGCAAATCTGTGTCTGATGGGATCAGCGGGATTCTTGGAATGAACACAATTTCAGTTTTGTATTTCACTTTGATAACCATAGTCATGACCTCGATAACATGAGGCTTCATGCTTTTCATGACTAACCTTGTTTCATTGCACAATCGTGGAAGGTCTAAGTTTCTCAGCAGTATGACTGAGCTCCTACTTGGAGGATTAGATTGTGCAGTGGCATTCCAGGTGGCTGGACAAAGTTTAGAAACTCAGATGAAAACTCTACAGCTTCATCCTGATTGACAACAGTGTCAATAGATCGAAAAGAACTTGCTGGTTCAGATAATATTTTTAGCAGATCTAGATTGATTTTTCCTAACAGATCCAGTTTGACTTTTTCATCTTCATCATTTTGTGGAGCCAAAATCGCACGCTCACACAAACAGGTGGAAGGAGTAGTTGTTGTTCATGCTAGAAAAGACTTTGGCCTTGAGCTCATCTATTGTGCCAACCATCTCTTCACATGGCAGTTGATGCATGTTGAGCTGTTGGTAAAAAAATAAGGCAATCTCTGCTGCCAGTGGCAAGCAGTTGCTGTGAAAAGTGCACAGCTGTTAAATCTTCAAACAGACGGGCTCTCCTGGTGGTCTTCAGTTCCAGTTTCTGAACATGTTGCCAGAGAATGGAGCTCTACAAAGAAGCATTCAGCTCATCAGCCTTTGTGCCTTTTGGGATGACGATTCCTGTCTGTTGAAAGTCTCCTGCAAGTACCACAGTCACTCCTCCCATGAGACTGTCACTGCCTTTGATGTCATTCAAAGTCTTGTCAACAACTTCCAGCGCCTTGCGATATGACATGCTGCACACATCCCAAACAATGAGCCGTGTTTATTGGAAAACCATGGCCTTGCCTGAATTCCTTGAAATGTTAATTATTGAAGAATCTGTTTTGGCTAAGTTCAAAGGAATCTTAAAAGCTGAATGTGCAGTCCTGCCTCCCGTATGAAATGCTGCTGCAATGCCAGAAGATGTTACAGCAAGATATGCAGTGCTGCCTGGTCTTTGCGAGAAAAAGTTGATCAGGAAGGTTTTTCCTGTGCCTCCAGTCTGTCTTCTGACAGCATCAATTATTCTGTTGTAAGCAATTCTTTGGTCGTCGAGTAGCTTAAGTTCATTTTCTGCAACAAAAGCCTCCAGTTCATCTATCTTTTTCTATCTTATTTCTTTTTCTATATATGTATCTTCAATCTATCTTCTACTTGTATTCCCCCTTTACGTGGTGAAAGAAATAAAAATTCCCTTAAAAAAGAGAGACAGTATGTGTGTGGGGGGGAGGGATAAAAATGCTTTATAACTCCACCATGACCTTGACCTTGGATCAATTTGGCCTGCCTAAAACCTTCCCAGGGTCAACCTAAATTACCATGCAAAATTTCATCAAGATAGACCAGCCATTTTGGAATGCATAGCGAACAGACAGACAGACATACAGAGAAATTTTATATATATAGATTCGCTCCTAGTAACAGTATTGTAGCGTGACTTCGCAAAGGATTATGGGTTAAACCTTCGTTGATTACAAACAGATTACAAACCAGTATTGCTAATTTATCATTTTATTTCATGTGCTTGTCCTTTATGGGACATTATTAATAAAAATTAAACAATGCACAAATCAATAAAAATGCTTTTTAAACTGGACATACCCCTGCTAAATTGGCAACACTGATGTCAAACTTGATGGCCGAGAGCATTAAGGCTCAGGTCTTTTGGCTTTCGTGATGATCAGGTTAGGTTAGGGTCTTTTCTGGCGCGGATGTTTTCTCACTGTTATGATGAGCTTGCAATTTTCATTTGCCAGAGTATAGGGTTATTGGCCAATTCACTTCAAATTAACTATGCTTTTTCAGTGCTTCATAGATTTGGAGGAACCTCATCCTGCAGTGGATAAATAATGGTTGTAAATGATGGTGATGATACACTGCCTAACCAAAATAAAGTCGCCGTCGAATATTCAATATGCAAATACTAAGTAGTCAGTCACAGGCATACTACTGAAGTCTTGTGCGAAATACTTCCTTTATATTGTCCTGCATTAGTTTATCGCATTATTTGTTTTGAAGAAAGATGTATGTGGACGCAGCACATGGTCGCGGAAAAAATGTCACTGAGTTTCAGAAGGAGCAAATTATCGGCTTATTCCAAGCAGAGAAAACAAGCAAAGAGATTGCGGCAATTACTGGGATTGAGTAAAAAGTGTTCAACAATTAGTAAAGCCTTGGACGGAAAGATCTGAATCATCAACCCCGAGTAGTAACTGTGATCGGAAAAAAATTATGACTAATCGTGACTGGAGATCATTAAGACGCATGATGAAGGAAAAACCGAAGAAATTGTACATTAGACCTGACAGATAAGTTTAACAAGGAAATCAAAAGCTTATCCATCCGCAAAATGCGACGAAACTTTAAGGACTGTAACTAAGCAACTGCTCTGCCACAAGATATCCGATTTTTAATAAAAACAATAGGAAAAGATGATTACTGTTCGCCCGGGAGGACAAAAATTGGAAAATGGAGCAGATAAAAAAAGTCATCAGGTTTGATGAATCCCGGTTTACCCTATCCTACATACAAGGGTTGGTCGAAAAGCTGTAACTTTTTTATTTGGTGACCGATTTTCAAAATTCTTTTTATATTTGATACTTACATTTGTCCTCAATATAATGCACTATTTTCCATTAGACAGAGTCCTGATCCCTTTCCACGCCTTGCGCCACCACATGAATAATCGGATGAACCCTTCGGAGCAGAATTCCGGGGTTGTTGTCGACACGAGAATTGAATGGCATCTTTCACCTCATCATGAGAACGCAACTCATGTCCCTTAAGGTGCTCTTTCTTCTTTGGGAAGTGGTGAAAGTCACAAGGTGAAAAGTCTTCCATCTTTGAACTGTACACGCTGCATCGCTTCTGGGTGTGGGGATCGTATGCGGGCGAGCGTTATCGAGCTATAGAAGAGGGTCCAAAGCTGCCATTCAATCCTGGTGTCGACAAAAAGCCCGGAAATTTTATCCGACGGGTTTTTCCCCGGAATTTTTCTCCGACAAAAATCCCGGGAATTTTTCTCCGTTAGCTCAATGCGTGGAAAGGAATGGGGACTATGTCGACAAGTGAATAGTGCATTACACAGAGGACAAATATAAGTATCAGATACAAAAAGAATTTTGAAAATCGGTTAAAAAATAAAACAAGAATGATTTTACCGCCAAAGCGGATAAAGGGAGCACGTTTTCTTGTTATAGCATCGTACATGGATATATAGAATTAACCAACATTTTAAAACACTTGAGAGTAAATAAATAAATATGAAAACTAAATTGTAAATTACTATTTAAATAGGCTAACGTATAGAGAGAATTTAAAAGAATAAACTTGAAGAATGAAAGGTAAATGGAGAGTGAAGTTATTCCTCATACACTTAAAAAAATAAAAATTCTTTATTTTGTAAGAATTCTCACATAATGTTAAACGAAGTGAGCCTCAATTGCTGAAGCGTTATGTGTAAGCATCTATTAGATTTTCATATTAAATTACTAAAGTCTTATTGAAGCAAGCGATTAACTACTATTAAATTAATTAGTAATGAGTTTTAGAAACCATTAAGCCTAAGAGTACTATACTCTTGATTCAAATAAGCTATGGATAACAAAAGATCTAATAACGCGTAAGGAGTTGGTTGATATATTACACGCCACATCTTAGCATTAAAAGTTCTATAAATTCTGTATTGTACCATTAGGGCACGTGCTACAAAACCAGTTGCTACTATCATTATTTACTCGTTATATTCACTCATGGCACGTTGTTACGAGTTGTTTGATATATTACATGCCATATGTTAACATTTAAAGTTCCAATGGTGCCATATGGTATCATATGGTGCCTTTAAGACACGTGCTACTAAGCCAATACAATTATCATTATTTACACGTGATATTCACTCATGGCACATTGTAACGAGTTGTTTGATATATTACATGCCATATCTTAGCATTGAAAGTTCCAATGGTACCATATGGTATCATAGAGCACCATTAGGGCACGCGCTAGTAAACCAATAACCATTATCATTATTTACACGTGATATTCACTCATGGCAGGTTATTACCAGTTGTTTGATATATTATATGCCATATCTTAGCATTAAAATTTCCAGTGGTACCATATGGTATCATATGGCACCATTAGGGCACGTGCTATTAAACCAATAACCATTATCATTATTTTCTCGTGATATTCACTCGTGGCACCTTGTTATGAGTCGTTTGATATATTACATGCCATATCTTAGCATTGAAAGTTCCAATGGTACCACTTGGTACCATTAAAACACGTACTACTAAACAATTCAGACATCACTTTATACCGTTATATTCATTCATGAGACATCCTTGCACGTACACGTGCCATTAGACCGATACTTGCTATCACTAGTTACTCTTTTATATTCGTTCATTATATGTTGTGATAATTTGTTTGATATATTACATGCCATATCTTGTTATAGGAAATGTTTAAGAGAGTATCATAATGGTACCATTAAAGCACGTGCTATTAGAGCACGTACTTATTCCTGCTATCTCACGTTCGTACTTCTGCGTACTCTGTCCCATTTTAATGGATTGGTGAAAACAGACTGTGAAAAAGTTAATTCGTTTTCAAGTTATCGTAATAAATGCTAAGCTCCCTAGGAATAAAAAAATTCTCTTGATTTAGGGACCGAACTGCCCTTTTAATAATCGTCAAACACGTGCATCCTGCACGCACACCATCTCATTAACGTTTAGAGCACGCGCAGAACCGAACCCATGTTCTCAACACGCGTTTTACCAAATGCGAGGATAATTCGTTTCTTCCAGCAATTCAAGACATGATTGAATGAATTGTGAGATTGCAATACATGCAATTCAATACATGCAACGCAATGAATTGTGGGATTGTCTACAGACGGACGGACGGACAGCTGGACAAACCGATCACATAAGCACATTTCTATATATAGAAAATGTGCTAAAAATTACAACCATGGAGGTATTACTTTTCGACCCACCCTCATAGATGATGAGCGCATTAGGGTATGAAAAGAACCGCACTATCCAAGCCTGTGGAGACTCTGCGATGATCTGGGTTTGCTTCTGTTGCTCTGGCCTGTATTCTGCAAAGTTATGCAGCCGAGTGTCTGAATCTGCTGGATGACCAGGTCATTCCATTCTTGGACGAGTTTCTTTTTTCTGATCGAACTGGAGTGTTCCAGGAAGACAACGCCAGGATACACCAAACTTGAATTCCAATTGATGGTGGATTTTCCCTCTGAAATTGACTTAAAAACTCATGATTCGAGAAAATACAGTACATTGAAATTAAAAAA
>JAHWFO010018671.1:4048306-4141607 GCA_023313115.1 Rhysida immarginata | reverse complement strand
TTTTGGTGAGTGAGTGTATAAGGATTGATATACAGGGTTGCATATCTTGCATATCTGCCATCTTGGAATTCCGCAAGTCGGGAGAATCCACAAGACGGCAAGGCTCTGGATCTGAGAGTGCCGACTTGTGGAGGGATGACTGTATGACCCTTATTCTTTTTCCTTAGTTTATGGATATGGACATCATGGAAGCTACATTTAGCCCTAAAGTGTATAAGAGCTTTGGTGTACACATAATTCCTCATCGAATTGATGTACTCGGGCTAACCCCGTTTCGGAAACCCAGTTACTTAGCCGACTCTTGACCAAGCTGTAAACGCGTTTTGGTAACCGAAGCAGGCTGCACATTTCTTCTTGATCATGATCAAGGTATAAGGTGAACATAGTATAACTGGGTTTTCGAAATGGGGTTTGGTAACTGAAGCAGGTGATCATAGTAATCAATGTAGCAAATGAATGAAAGAAAAGAGGAGACAAGACACAGGCGATGTATTGTGTGTTGTTAATTTATTTTTCGTTTTTTAAAATAAAATCGGTTCTACACAGGTAGTTCACATTGAAATTATAAATACACAACAGTCGTCACCACAGTGGCTCCCATCAACAATGACGAACAGAACTTCGATTTTTGTACAAACAGAGTACATGACTCTCGACAATGAAGATAAAGAAAAAATATTTTCATTGTAGAAGACATCATGTGTGATGGTAGAAATCTATAACGCGTGGCTGTTCTCCAGTGTCCAGGACGCATGCGCAGATGGTCAACAGATGGTAAAAGAAGACGATGATGATATTAGGCTGTGCTGATTGGCTGGATGGTCTCGTGTGTCGCATGTCGTTCTTGAACAGTGAATCTTGTAAACAATATTATATGCCTTTGAAATTTGATAACAAAAGTTCGCCCCATAATTTATAATTCATTCGCGGAAATCCAAATTCAAGTCTAACACCCTAGCTACAAGGTTAAGAATTTTGACATTTTGATGATGATATAACGAGAGAAAAATAAAGAAAAAATTCGTTGGAAAAAATATTTTTCACTCCTATAACAGTTCTAAAAAACGTGCAAAATAGATTTTATATATATATAAATTACAAAAAAAAAAAATCATCCCAGGCTTATATATATATATTCTAGTTTGTGTTGTTGGTCTTTTGAACCATACTGAAACGTAACATGATGATATCCGTACCCTTATCATTGTTGAGGGAGATTGTGATTGGTTATAAAATAAAAATATTACATAAAAAATCGTCACATAATTTTTCTTATTCCCCAGGAATAAAGTGTTTGTCTTTGTGTCGTTGTTTGGAGCAAAGAAAATAAAAAGCGGGACATTCTAAGCCGGACTGTTTCGGATAGGAGAAAATCAAAAACAAAGCGTAAAAAGTTCGGGTTAATGGAAGCTCATCATTGGTGGTTCCAAGGGCTGAAAAGAAACAAAAATATTAATTAGGATTAATTAATAAAAATTTACATTTAATTAAAAGAAAAATTCTTAAAAATTAAGGATTGTTAAGGAGAAGTGAATGAGAAGTTCGGTTTGGCTGGAGATTCACACAAGTCAGTTTGTTGAGCTATATTGCACAGTGAGCATTAAATGCTTTCCCTATTAAGTAAGCAGTATCTTTTTGTAAAAAAAACTAGGCTAGATAACTCATGAATAGACTGATTCTTCAAGAGCTGATGACAGAAGCCTTGTTTTCTGGTAACCTTTTGGGTTAATCTTCACAGTAAGTGAGTTTATTTTTTAAAGACTGGGGGGGCCGTGCCCTCCAGACCCCCCCTCTAATGAACTGATATATACCCCCTTCTCTATTTAGTTAGTGGTGGCTAAATTTCATTTACCTTGGTCACATGATCAGTCATCGCGCGATAGTGAAGATTAGCCAGTTTTTGATACCTTTCCAATTTGATGGATTGGAGGAATGGTCCATTATTAACGTACATCGGACATTACTTCATTATTGGGGGTGGCTGTAGCCTGGTTGTCTCGTCGATCGATGTAATTAAGCAACTTCAGGCTTGAGGACCACTGCTGGGTGGGATGACTATTTGGGGCACAGCTATTGTGGAAATTTAGTTTGACTCATTTGCTGAGTGACCAGTGCTGGATGCCCACTGGTTTGTTCTTCTGCCAGCAGCTCTTCCATCATAAGCCCCCCGTGCTTCGGAGGGCACGTTAAGCCGTCGGTCCCGGCTGCTACTGTCATCTCGTAGCAACCATTAGTGCCGCAGATTATCGTTGTGCGATAGTCTACCCTGTGTACAAGAAAACATAAGACCCCCCTAGTCTACGTACAAAACACAAGAGAAATTTGTGAATCTCTTTGGAATCATCAGGGCAGAAAGGATTACTCATTGTTAATTACAATCACTTTCCTCGCACCCTCAAAAATGTGTTCTCGTATACCCCTGTTCTAGGGATATCCACTGATATTGTAGTTTACACTTGGATATTATGGCATGATTGCAATATTATTTTGATGTCCATTAGATGTTACTGTTAGAGAGATCTACTCGGTTTACACTTTTTTGCACCTTTGGGACAAACCTAAATGTTTGCGTTAGAGAGTGAAGAGGGTCCTATTTATTATTTCATAAATTGTGAGGTGGTGATCTCATATGTGGTTGGATATGATATACTTTTAATAACGCATATATCATTTATACACTGGGGCTGATACTGCACAAGGACCCCACGAGCCAGGTGTAGGGTTTATCGAAACCTAATAACGAATGCTGTAAGATGATAGCAGCAGCCGGGACCGACATACCGGGGTTAAGGATCTTATGTCACTAATGGTCACCCATCCAGTGACTAGCCGTGCCTGATGTTGCTTAACTTCAGACCCACGGCCTCCTCCAGTTCAAATTAAAGGATCTTTCTTTTTTGCTGTGCAAATATTTCTCTGGATATGCTGAAAGCTTACGATTCACATTAGCTAGATCAGCCATGTGAATTTTCCAATACTGGGAATTTTGTTGTTCGTCGGTTCTTTTGATGGATTGGGAGGAACAGTCCACCGCGTACACGGGACGTTTTCTCTCTGGACAAAAGTGGACAATAAATGGATATTGTCGTTATTTTAAGTAGAGAGTTCCTTATGCTAAAACTTTGAGGCAGCAACTAATGTGTAAGCGATGTTGGAGAACACATGGTGAGAACTCTAGCCGGCTTAGACTTAAGTCATAGGGCAACGAAGTGACATAAAGGTTTAGGCTTAAGTCATAGTTGAGCGCGTGACTAGCACATCCCAAGCGTATACCTGCCACCCTATTTTCATTCAGAAGGGTGGCAGTGAAAGTACCTGATTTTGCAACCGATCAACATCCGGTAAGCTCAGTAGTTCCTACGGAGCAGGTAAAAATCTTTTTGCAGTAGACTGTATCTAGCATAAGGTTTGGTACGTATTTGAAATCAGGGAAAGATTTGGTAATAAATTCTAGATTAAGTTTTAATATATTTAAAAACTGCATACATAGTTACTAAGTAAGAGGTAATAAAATGCTTGAAGGTTTTAGATCAGGGGTCGGCAACCAGTGGCTCTTTGGGAATTGGCATGTATTTTCAAATCCTTGTTTAAAGTAGGTTTGGCTCTTTTTGTTTTTGAAGATTGCCGACTCCTGTTCTAGATAAACCAGAATATTATTTATTTATTTTAATTGTATGTTAGTAATGTCAAAGATAATCTTCAGATGTTGAAATGGAGAGTTTTGATTCAGATTTAGTTATGTGGTTTGAATTGAAAAGGAAAGTTCTACCATTGTTTGAGATCAATAGTTTTTGAAAGGGTTAGTAAGTGCTAAGAGGGTTACCACATGGAATGTTAATGGGTACACTCAAGCGATATACTATTTGAGTAACTATCTATACTACTACTACTACTACTACTACTACTACTACACTTACAATTTTCTGATATGTTACAAGAGCTTATCTATTCCTCTTCCTCGACCAATCTCTTGGAGCGGGGCCTAGGAACAGGCTGCATAAAGAAGAGAAAGAGAGAAAGAAAGAAACGAAAATTGCAGAGAGAGACAGAGAGCAATTTGTTTGATATTCTTTGTTGTTGTTGTTGTTGTTGTTATGAACAGAGAACGCAACAAAGAACGAGACCAACAGAGGAGGAGATTAGGGTGAACGACAAGGCTGTTAGGTAAAGAGTAAGAAGAATCTTCCAAGTCATTCTTGGTTGTGTGTTTTCCGAATCCTGGAATCCACGAACTTTTAAGCAACCTACCTAAGGTTCGGGGAAGGTCGAGGTTGTTGTAAAGGGTCATTGAACATCAGGGAAGGAATTAACAAACGAGTTGAACATCGGGGGGACCGTGGGGCGGCTGGGCTGCAAAACACAGAGCAAGCAAAAAATGATAGATACAAACACTGTTTGCTGGTTGTGTTTCATCATATTCTATGAAAAAAATCAATAAAAAGGATCGCCATTCTCTTTACATGTTACTTGCTTTATAGTTGTGTATAGAATATGACGAACAGCAAAAGAATAGAAATGCTTATGTACACAAAGAACACTGAAAGCAACATCTACATTATGACATTTTTTATAGAGTGACAAGAAATAGGGGAGAGAACTTTCAATATATTCTGTAATAGAAATTGCTCGATTGCTCATTGTGCCAAGGTATCCAAAGCCATTGCGTGATTTTGCCCACGAAAGTGACTGTCCAGGGAGTGGGGGAAAATGCACGAGGATACTTAAGGAACCGGGAGCTCATCAGAAAACGAGTCAACCGATATTCAAGGGTCTCTAAGAGAAAAATCACGCATGAGATCGGAATCAGTTGTGAATCTGTCCGCCAAATCGCTAAGAAAGAGCTAAAGCCCTACAAGCTCCAGAAGGTCCAGATAGATGAAAAATTGTCCACAATCACCAAAATGACAGAAGATGGCCAAGAAAAGCCCATGACACTTAGCCAAAATCCTGAATCAGTCATGACACAGGGGATGGCCGTGGCCTGGTTGTCTCGTCGATCGGTTCGCTGATTGATGGAGTTAAGCAACTTCAGGCGCGGCTAGCTGCTGGCTGGGAGACAAGCCAGTGCCTTGAGGATCATTGCTAAGTGGGACGACTATTTGGGGTCCAGCTGTTGGGGGACTTTAGTCTGACCCATTTGCTGAGTGACCAGTTCTGAATGCCCAGCAGTTGGTGATAGCCACTGGTTTGTTCGTCCGCCAGCAGATCTTCCATCATGAACCCCCCGTGCTTCGGAGGGCACGTTAAACCGTCGGTCCCGGCTGCTACAGTCATCTCGTAGCAGCCGTTAGTTACTGGGATGGCGCAAAACTCCCTATAGTATTTGGTCCATTTTGGAAGCTAGGGCCTGCGCAAAACCAAAGTTGTGGAGTCGCTAAAGCAATCGTTGCGTCGAGAATGGGACCATTTGTCAGTGGAAGAGCTGGTTCATTAAACGTTTGAAGCTCTGTACTAGAGCAAAAGGCAGCCACTTGGAAAATATGTTGCACCCATATTAAGTACCGAAAGGTGCTTTATGCTATCAGAGTGAGGAAACAAGTCTGTCTGTCTGTAACTCTAACTTCTCCGAGTCTATGCATATGGTTCATGGCACGAACAAATCACAAATATTATCTAAATCGGTTCATTGGCACGTGCACAAATGGTACCTCTATTTTCCCGCCTAGCAATTTTCAATGGAAAGATATATTGAGTAATATATCAAACAAATCGTAAAGACGAGATAGAAGCGGTTATTCATTACTATTTTCGTCAGTCGATGAACATGGTACATGGCACGAACCAATCACAAATATTATCTAAATCCATTCAATAGCACGTGCACAAATGGTACCTTCACGACCCCACCTACCAATTTTCTATGGAGAGATATATTGAGCAATATATCAAACAAATCGTAATGACCAGATAGAGGCGGATATAAATTACTATTTTCGCCAATTAATAAATATGGTTCCGGGAATGAATCATTTTGAAAATGGTTGAAATCGAAACAATGACACGTGCTCTAATGGTACACTTATGACACCCTCAAAAATTTTCAATGAGAAGATATGGCATGTAATATATCAAACGACTTGGAATGATGTGTCATGAATGAATATAACGTAAAATTAATAATAGTCGAAATTGGTTCAAAGTAGGTGGTTAATGGATCATTATGGTCCATTAGAAACTTACAATATTAACATAGGGCAGTTTAAAATATGGTTCCGCGAATGGTTTAGTTTAACCTTTCGGTACTTGGTTATGTTATTCCTTAATGGTTTATTATATTATATTTTATATAATCTCTCTAAATCTCTAAAGGGGAAAAAGACTTGGCCTCGTTATTTCTTGTCACCCTGTAAATTAATTTTAATTTTATTTTTAATTATTTTAATAAAAATATTAATAATAATAATTATTTAAGAATTCACTAAGATCAATCTAAAATTACATTAATGCCAATTTTTTATTTTGTGTTTATTTTTGGTTGAGGTGAGAATTTTTCTAAATGAATGGAAGAGTATTGAGCTGACTTACTCCTGGGCTAAGTCTTGAAGCGGAAGCGGAGCTGCGGTTCCTGGCGCGGAGCTTGGCTAATGTGTTCTCAGCAATATCGGAGCGCTCTTCAGCTTCTTCCAATTCTTGTTGAGCTTTGCGGAATTTCGCAAGGTTAAGGGCAGCGATTTCTTCCTGCAAGTTTGGGAGAGAGAAAAGAAAAGACATTTGTGAGGATTCTTACGAGTCAAGAAGGAAGCGTGCTTATTGGGTGATGAAGCGTTAGAATGTCTACGTACGGCCTCTTCGATCTGCCTCTTGTAGGTCTTGATTTTCTGTTGGAGTTTGTCAACCAGATCCTGCATGCGCTCGTGGTTCTTCCTGTCCTCCTCGGACTGGAAGGTGAGTTCCTTGATACGTCTCTCGCTTCTGCGCAGGTTCTTCTGTGCGTCGGTGTGACGGCGAGATTCGTTTTCTAATTCGGCTTCCATTTCTCGGACCTGTTGAAGAAGAAGAAGTTAAGAGATGTTGAGTTTTTTTTTGTTGTTGTAGAACCTTTGAGGAAGGTCGTTGTCATTTGATTCGTAGCTTGCCTTCTGTTCGAGTTTCTGGATGATCCTCTTGCCACCCTTGAGAGCAGCGGCTTCGGCCTCATCGACGCGCACTTGCAGTTCCTTAATGGTGATTTCCAACGCCTTGCGCATCTTCTCCTGGATTTGTGCGTGTTCTTGTTCGGCACGCAGTTCATCAGCCAATCGGGCAGCGTCTACCATAGCCTTCTTGGCCTTCTCCTCGGACTGCTTGGCTTCGTTGAGCATCTCATCCAGATCGGCCTGTTTAAAAAGTTGTAAAGTTTTTTAGTACACCTGAGGTAGATCAGCGTCTATATTTCATCACCTAATGTTATAGAGCTATACATACGTGGAGTGTTTGCAATTCTCCCTCGAGTTTCCTCTTGGCGATGGATAGAGAGGAGTTGCCAGCAGAGAGTTCGTTGAGTTGGTCGTGAGCTTCTGCCAGCTCAGACTCGGCGCCACGGCGAGCACGGTCGGCCTGTGAAGATTATTACAATTGAAGCGTAAGTATAGGAATTCCCGTCAGCTCATTTGTTTCGCACTCCATAAGATATTTATTACTCACTTGTTCCAAAAGCGTCCTGCTCTCTTCCAATTCGCCTTGAAGAGTGGTTGCCCGTCTTTCGGAGATGGAGAGCTGTTCGCGGGTCTCGTCGCGAGCACGCTGTTCTTCCTCGAGAGCGGCCTGCATTTCCTTGATCTGGTTCTGGTATTTCTTGATGTTCTTCTGGGCCTCGGCGTTGGCTTTGTTGGCATGGTCCAGGGCAATCTCCAGCTCGTTGATGTCGGCCTCGAGTTTCTTCTTCATCCGCAGGGCCTCAGCCTTGCCCTTGGCTTCGGCTTCCAGGCTGGCTTGCATGGAATCGATGGCGCGTTGGTGGTTCTTTCTGTTGTAGAGAGTAAGAAAACAATGTCATTAATACTATGTGCATTGAATGAATGTGTTTAGGTTAGGTTAGGTTAGGTTAGAAATGCTTTACTAACCGTGTGTTCTCGAATTCCTCCTCTTTCTCCTGGATTCTTCTGTCGATCTCCTGTCGCACTTGAGACAGTTCGAGTTGAGCTCTGAGCACCTTGTTCTCCTCTTGCTCCAGGGCAGCCTCGGCTTCTTCCAATGCAGCTTGGAGTTCTTCCTTCTCCAGTTCGAGCCTCTTGCGGGATTTCTCGAGCTCATGGACGCTCCTTCCACCTTCGCCCAATTGGTCGGTGAGATCCTTGATTTCATCTGTGGAATAGAACAAGCGAAATTCATAAGTTTCGGAGTGCTTTGGTTGCTTCATCAGAAAAGCCAGGGTGGGCACAAATCGGGGAAGAATTCAGGGATATATCAGGGGATTTCATAAGTTTTTGGAAATTTCAGGGGATTTTTACAACTTCAAAAGATATTTTTTTAATATTGTTACGGAAATTAATGTCGCGTTTCCGTCATTTGCGACTGAGATTCTGGAGGTTGCCAGGACATGATTCTTATGATTTGAGCAGTGTGTTACTGCGCATTTGATTTGGTTTCCAGTTGTATATGAAAATGAGTTCCACACCGATATCACGTTATAAGAAAAAAAAGGAGTCAAGGAATTTGCAGATAACGGTGGGAGTCATGAGTTTGTATCGTTGAGTATCACGGGTTTTGTTAGAGTCAAGTAGCCAGGTTCTCACAAAGTGCATCGGATGTTCATTATGGGTGAATATTTGGGTAGGGCACGCGTAAGACGTTGTTATTGTTTGTCTTTGGTCTGGAAAATGTTTTTAAACGATTTGAGAGAGACGATTTCTTCTGATAAAATGATCATTAAAGAATAACTCAAGAATGGTCTATGAGGGTTTATTACACTCCAAACCTCAGATGTTTAAATTGATGATGAAAATAGGAAGGAAGTTCCACAGCTTGTACTCGAATAAGAACCTTTAGCTAATCGCGCTGACACCCTAACCAATTGAGTTTCTGTGGATATGGAAGCATTGCGCTGTCTACATGTCCTTTCCTATTTGTAGGATCCTTCCGTACGATGTGCTAATTTTGATGGGTGCGGATTTTGATAGTACATAGGGTTTGGTAGGTACCAGAAATTGGTAAAGATATTACTAGAAGTGTTTCTGAGAATTGCAATAGTGGCCTACCTAAGTGCTTACAACGGTATTCTTTGTGAAAAACGAGGTTCTACATGAAAGAGGCTTTTCGACTGGGTAGTCGCTGAGTATGCATTATCCTATACGTGTTAAATAGCGAAATGTCTGGCGAACGTGCAGGTCAAGAAGTATGTCAGCAATATGGGTAGGCATTTGTTTAGCTAGAATATGTTTGTTTAGCTAGAAATAGTTTTCTTAATGTTGCGATTGTTACTTTTGAGAGTACCCGGAATCCGTGTTACCCAATTCGGCCAGTATAACAATGCACGCGCTCACCATCCTTCCTCCATGGTGTTTCTACGCAATTCTCACAATCACTCGTGTACAGGAATTTCTACGAAGAGTACGTGATATTATTTTGTGAAGTTCAGTGACGTTGAATATACCGATTGCAAAATTCCCGGATTATAGAGTATGCCGGATTTCAGAATCTATTTCCGCTTCTGGAATTAAGTTCTGATTCTTGTGTATGAACATAAATTCCAGAAGGTGTATAATGGTTAGGGTTACGAAATTCATTCTATATGAGTTGGGAGGTATGCATGCATTAGGAAAGATAGTCCCAACCTGCGAACTAGGGAACTGCTCTAACCAGCCCAAATGTCCAGGCTATTAAGTTTCGTTATTGAAACAAATGTCGAAGCAGAGATTGGATATGGTACCCGAAGAGCAGTAAAAGAATGTACCATTGCTCTGCCTTTATTTACAATCTTGGAGCATTCACTACTTCTTTTTGAAAGTGGCGTATTGAGCCTAAACATGTTGCAATGTGCGCATGAAGAACTTGTTGACTATCCTTTAGGACAATAAGTGGAATAATAGAGACCTTGCAGACCAAGCAGGTTGTAGACAATTGTGTGAAAAAAGAGCTGCAAGGATATTCTAGATTGAATATTCTTGTGGCCCTCTGAGAGCTTTCACTCACCAGCAAGGTTCTTGTTCTCCCGCTTGACAGCTTCCAAAGCTTCTTGGGCTTCTTCGTACCCAGATTTAAGTTTGAAGACTTCAGTGCTGTAGTTGCGGCATTCCTTCTGGGAGGCATCGAGTTCAGCTGCGAGGTCGTCAACCTTGGCTTTCCATTCGGCAACGATCCTGTCGAAGGCCTTCTGCTTCTTCTCCATGGCAGCAGCAAGGGATTGTGCCTAAAGGGAAAGCATAATCAAAAGCCAATTGAAATATTGGTCGCTTGATAAGAGAATTGATAAGTTTGAATAACTTGAATGTTTTCCTCTACTTACCCGTTCAACGTCAACGGTCATGTCCTCAAGCTCACCCTGCAAGCGCTGCTTCTGTTTCTCCAGATTGGCGCACTTGGCATGGACCTGTTCGATTTGTTCTTCGGCCTCGACAAGCTTGGCTTGCAACTTGCGTCTGGAAGAAGTATAAAACGAGTGGTTAGAGAGGTCTCAAAATCTTAGGTATCGATATTCGTAGGATTCTGAATGGGTGCTCACTTGGCTTCCTCAAGCTCTTCAGCGCGAGCCAAGCCCTCGCCTTCGAATTTGGCGCGCCATAATTGGATTTCGGCATTGGCCTTGGACATTTGGCGGAGGAGATCGTTCTTGCTCTCTTGCTCTTCTTCTAACTGTTCGCGCATGACATCCAGATCGTGTTCCAGGTTGCGGTACTTGCCCAAAAGGCTGGAGCGTTCCTGTTAGGAGAGATAGCGGAACATAGTATAAGTTTTCGAGTTGGTTATTGAACGTAATAATGTCTTAGAGATGGATGTAGGTGAGTGAGTCCACTTACCCGTCCCTCTTCATCAGCGCCACGCTTGGCATCTTCCAATTGGGAGGCAAGGGAGGATTTGAGTTTGCCCAACTGGCTCAGCTGGCTCTCGGCGTCCTCCAATTGCCTCTGGAGTTCACCATTCTCAACGGACAACTTCTTCTTGGCGGCATCGAAGTCGTTCAAGTTGCGGTTGGCCTCATCGAACTTGGATTGCATTTCATGGAGTTGGTTCTCGAGCTGCTTCTGGGTCTTCTCAACGTTCGCCTAAAGCGGAACACAAACATGGAAAGGTTTTTGTTTATTTCTGATGGAAGCACGCGAATCTGTTTATT
The DNA here is from genome assembly GCA_023313115.1 of Rhysida immarginata. Taxonomy (NCBI): domain Eukaryota; kingdom Metazoa; phylum Arthropoda; class Chilopoda; order Scolopendromorpha; family Scolopendridae; genus Rhysida; species Rhysida immarginata. The sequence continues at coordinate 4,130,359 of JAHWFO010018671.1, read as the reverse complement.
TCTACAAAGACTCCTTCTGGCAAGAACCTACCTTCTCTTTGGCCATATGGTCGACGGATGACTTCATGTCATCGAGCTCGGCTTTCATTTGGGCCTTGTCCTTCTCGAGCCTGCAAAAGGAATGTGTTTGTTTTAAGAGCGCTCATTTGAGTTGTAAGTGATAAATATGATAACTCCAGCAGCACATACAAAATTGCGACTCTTTTTGTATATAAAAGCATTGTTATTGCTTTTAAGTTAACAATAGGTTTCGTGTTCAATTTTAAAGCGAAGAAAACCGTTGAGTCAGCTTCACTGCACAATCCAAAGGCGTTTGAAGAAGCATCTCAGCTTCGTCTCTGATCAAATAGACTTTCACTGAGAACTTTTCAAGAGCGCACTCAACTATGCAATTTAATATGACATTACTTGTTTTTGTGTGATACATGTATGTGTGCGTATAGCATTGTTGATTATCTCAACTCACTTGGCCTTGTGCTTGTTAAGTCCATCGACTTGGTCGCTCAACTCGGCCACGGAGTCGGTGTGCTTCTTGCGGAGGTTGGACAAGGTGGACTCATGCTGGACATTGGCTTCCTCAAGGTCTCGCCTCAATTTGGCCATCTCAGCCTCTCGCTTCTTGTTCATCTCGATCTGAGCAGCGGTGGCTCCACCGGCCTCTTCCAAACGCTCATGCAACTCTTCGAGTTCACGGGCAATGTCGGCGCGCTGCTTCTCAGCCTGGATCGAGAAATACCAAAAACATCAATGTTTAGGTTTCAATGTATTTGTGAATGGGAAGGAATAACTTGTGAGCGAAGACGTACCTTTGACCTGGCTTGACGTTCGGCTTCAAGTTCTTCTTCCAATTCCTCAATGCGGGACTGAAAGAATACGGAAAAACGAATGCGTTTTTGAATGTGAAGAGATTTAGAAGAGAATCATTAAGAAATTATTTCGGAGTGTTAGGAAGGAGTTACTTCATTGGCTGCCTGTGAGATTTACTTCCGTTGTCTTTATCTAATGCCTGGCTTATTTTTTCAGGTATACTATCTTTGAGGCTTTCTTTTTGTCTTCCTGGATGAAAATTTTTCTCAACACTGGATTCGTCGCAGAGGACCTGTTGAATGGGCACCTCGGTGACTAGATTTGAATCCAATGGACTTTTCATTCTGGGGGTATCTGAAATCTTACAGATTTCGGCAATTTTTGGACACCCTGTAGATTTTTTTCTGAAAGCTCACTAGGAGAGGCCGTGGCCTAGTGAGATTTCGCAGAGCAATCTTTACCCCCCCTCCCCGTGCTTCGGAGGGCACGTAAAGCCGTCGGCCCCGAATCAATAATCGTTAAAGCATTGTCCCAACATCTCCCTTAGAGGTTGGCGTGATGAAGGGCTCCGGCCGTAAAAACACCATGGCCAAAACCAACAACGACAGCGACCCTCATGAGGAAAAGCTGAGGACAAAGCAAAACAAAAAGTGCTTTTGATTAGGTAGGCTCTATCGTCACGAAAGGCTTATTCTTGATCCCTTTTGACAATGAGCGTGACTCAGGTGCGGTTATTGGATCTTCTGAAGTTGGTAAATTAGTCATGGCCTGAAGAAGCCTGAAGTTGGTAAATGCTTGTGATCTTGAGTAGATGGGTTTAGAGTGTAGGTTAAGTTACCCTTCAGTTTAGGTTCATATATCAGGTTAACTAAGTTATTGAAAAAAAAGCTGTGGACCAAAGAGATGACCATAGATGTTCATTTAAGGTCTCTCAAAATAGAGTAGGCCTATTTTATTTATATATTTTTTTTAAATATCAATTTTGAAGAGACAATAAAATATTTTTATCCAAAAATGAATCTAGATTTCTATCTTTCTTCTTTCTCGGTTTTGAATAGCTCCATTGCCGCCCCCGCCCTTTGCCGAGCCCTTCCTTGTAAGGCGATGAGGCCGCGGGAACAGCTGGCGGCTAAAATTAACCGCGGGGTGTCGATAGCGCCATCTGGGAGCGAAGACAAGGAAAAACTTTTCCCAGCGAGAAATATGAGGTGGCAGAAGGAAAATAACAAAAGTGTAATGTTTACACTTGCCAGACCTCCTCCTCTCCACTTTTCCTTCTTTCCAACGAGAACTTCATTCAAGGCAGCTGTTTATTTATTTGTTAGGGTGGGCGAGGAGGGGGTTCTCACAAAAGAAGATTTAAAGCTGTTTGAGACGTCTTTCTTACCTGGAGTTCCTTGATTTGTTTCTGGAGCTTGGCAACAAGGCTTTGCTCATCTTCAAGCTTGGCAGTGAGGCTGCTGATCTCCTTGTCCTTCCTAGAAAACGAATTGGGAATTCCATTCTCATTAAGGTGTTGTTTCTCTAGCAAAAGCAAATGTTTAGTTTATGTGGATTTTTATTTGTTTTCTTACTTTTGGATGGTCTGTTCCAATTCCTTCTTGTTCCTCTCGAGGTCGGCGACGGCTTCCTGAGTGAGTTTGAGGTCGCCTTCGATCTTCCTCTTGGCCTTCTCGAGGTCAGCGCGGGCCTTCTTCTCCCTCTCCAGAGAGTCCTCGAGTTCATCGAGAGTCTGTTCCAACTTGGCCTTCACCTTGTTGAGATGGTTGACTTTGTCCTCAGTGGCTTGCAGGTCCTCGGACGATTTCTGGCCATTCTCTTGCAAGGCTTTCTTCTCCTTGTTCAACTTGTTGATGAGCTCGTCCTGGTGGGCGATTTCGTCGTTCAAGTTGCGGATTTGGTGGTCCTTGTTGGCCTTGTCTTGCTCAGCCTACGGGAGGGAGAAGAAACGAAGTTGTGAGAATCGAGATAAGGGACTCGTATAGCGCTTATTACTTTATATCTCCTTAATGTAGCTACATTGTCATTTCCAATTTGAAGAGCTACTTTTAAAAATCTTGAAGATGTTACTTTTTAGAAAGCTAAATACACGAATAACCCTACTAATGCGTTTATGCATTTCAAAATTTAGATTTTCTTTAAAGATAACATATGGCTCTGGTTTCCTAAATGATAGGACCACTTATATACATGCCCATTACAAGTTCAGTAATCAGGCTTATAAGGAACTATCCTGGTATAGGATGCCGGATTACTTGGGGGGGAAACGCGAATTTCTTGTATCACGTCAAATAGATACTTTTATAGTCAAATGATGGAAAACTGATAATGGTTCTGATTCTTATATAGTACAATTTCAACATCACGAAGAACGTTTCTATTTTATACTATAAAAAACTTAAAGCTCTGTTCATCTATGGGGGTGTCCTGAGGTTTTTCATGGTTTTCGGGCACGTGAAAATTTGGGAGATAGCTCAAAATGTAGCTAATTATATCTATATGCCTCTTTTGATAGTTTTGACCTTTTAAATGTCAAAAATTTCATTTCTTTCACTGCACATCGTCCATTGGAAGTTGCTTTGTCATATAAAGCCCCAACAGGAGGCAGCAGCAGTCGTATACAGGGTTTCCAACTTAGCGGATTTTCCACTAAATTTAGTGAGTTTTACATCAAACTTTTTCAAAATTCCGCTATAAACTTCATGAGCACCCTTAAATTCTGTGGATTTTAGTAAATTTTTTTAGCTGTGTTTTGGCGGGAAATTTTTTTTTGAGTTGGCAAAACTGGTCGAATTTCAGTTCTTCCCGTCAATTTTTTTTGTAGATTAATAAAAGTGGAAATAAAGTCTTGATATATGTTTAGTTTCCTATTATCATGTTTAATTCATCAGTTAAGTCATTCATCAGCTTAGATCATTGAGATCTTAGGGTCAGTTCATTATCCACTTTCTCAAGTGAATCTTCTCAGCTGAGTCTTCAGCAACAATGGACTTACATTGTTGAGATGAGGAAGATTGGGTTGCAACAATATCATTGTATAGTAAGTTGAGAAAGTAAATAATGAATTGGCCCTTAGTCAATGCAAGTTTTACAATGAGACTCATGCTTCATGGAGTCGCGAAGGGATGCGTTAAAACGCAACTATTGATTGACATTTTACGATAATTTATTTATTTATCCCATTTGTTGACTATGGGATGTGATATCCAGTTGTTTCTCTTAACTTCAATAACCACAGATTTTGGTTGTTTTTCTGTGTTTTGGCGAAGGCTGGTTTAGCGAGATTATACTGGAGAAGTAGTTCCTCAAAGGTCGCGTAATTGTCATTAGTTTCCTTCAAGTTTTGTAAGTTTGCATAAACCTATTTGAATGTAAAGCTATTACTCATGTGGGAATAGGCTGTCTTGCTCTCTGTTTAATCCAGGTAAGCTATTTTTTTTTTTTACCTGAGTTCACCTTCCTACTATTTCTGGAAAAGGTGGGCTCGTCATTTCGCCGCCTAATTTTAGGATCGCTCATTTTGCTCCAAAATCGCGATAATATTTAGATATTTCCCCCTAAATCGCTTGCCACTTTGACGTTCTTCCAAGTCAATTGGGTGGGTTTTTTTGCGCGAAGAAAGCGTCTGCCAAACTTCCTCCCACAAACGCTCGCAGGGATTCTGTTTAAATTTAGACAGGGAAAAGGTACTAAAGGCGAAGACGACCGTAAATTAGGGCGTTGAGCTCATAAGCGGCGGCTTTTCCTCTCTGTAAACAACGTCGCCACTTGTGAATGGTTTTGCTTTAGCTGGGGGGAAACCGACCGTGGCGAGATGGGGCTATGAAAGCCTTTCCATCAGAAATGAGTCCAAAAAACTGTCATTATTTATGTTTCCTTGAGGATTCCTCCTTTTAAATGGTCTATAAATAAAGATTTGAGTCCTACAAAAAAATTTTTTATCGTTTATTATTAAAATAAACTTGACGTTTCTGTCAAGATCTGGATTTCTGTCCGGGGTGCGTGGAAGGGAGAGTTAAAATTAAAATTTCGTAAATCAAGGAAACAACTTAGCCATAGGTCTCTGTGATCCTGTAATTTTATAATTCGTGTTATTATAAAGTGCTTAGACTTGAAACGCCAATGTAAATTCCTACTGAATTGCATTAATTCTCCCCAAGATTTACAAGTTATGGTGTACGGTTCGAGTAACTTTTCCTGGAAAAAATTTCGTGCATGGTAATAATGGCACTTTGCACGTAATTTAACACTTGTACATGTAAATGAAATACAGGTTGCACTATTAGAAAATGCTCAGTTCAAGAGGAACTCGAAGCATCTGAAAATTAGCTATTGCTTCTAAACGAAGAAGATGCTTCGTAAACCCTACTCAAAAGTCCGGTAAACTGCAATGTAATATTATGAAATACAGTCAATATAGGTCAAAAACTGTACCGGGAACGTGGAAGTGCGGATTACGGAAACTTGTGTAATCTCGTCGATTCAATCTAAGCTTATTTGACGTGATCCAAAAAAGGGCGTTTCCGAAAGTGTTGAACAATTATTGTTACATTTGAAAACGGCATGAAAAAAAAAATTAAATTAAAATTTCAACTGCAAGATTTGTTCATTAATATTCAGTTAAGGGAAAGATTGTACAACTGGCAACACGGAACCATGATAGTTTGCTAAGAAGAGAAACCTGATAAAAATGGGAAACTTATAAGAAAAATCTGTTTTGGACGTTTCAACATTTCGAAAAATTCATTTTCATGTAATTTTAAGGTATTTTGCCAGTCTCTAGTAACTTCGTGAAGTCGTTGTTTGTAATGTAGATTCTTAAGACTGTGTGCATTGTTAGGGATTGAGATACCGCAATAATATAACGAATAAACTAATACTTATTTTAAAAATTGCAAAAGTAAGATTCTTAACATGTTCGGAAATTTCAGTGCCTAAATTTCATAAATTTCAGGCCTGTTCCCTTTCATGCATTTTCAGCACGGATAAATCATATGCATAAGAAATTAGTCTGAAAGTATAGTGCGTCAGCGTTTTATTAAGTTTTGTCTTTATTTCAATAATTCATAATTTTGAAAATTTATTAAAATTAATTTCTTAAATTTCGCATGAGTTGGAGTCTTTTTTTTTCTAAAAGAAAAAAATAAGAGATTTCTCTTCCCTGCAAACTATCGTGCGATTATGTGCGCCTAGATATGAAGAGCGCTTCCTTGTTGCAGGTGTACATATCCACGTCACCAGGTTTAAAAATGTAGGCATCGCGAGTTAATTGAAAATGATGTAGCCATAAGGATGAGCTAAAGTAACATGGAAGAATTTGTAAATGAGATGCTGCAAACGTAATGGGAATTCGTACTTTGTTATTGCCAGTACGTTTGCTTGCTGGAGTCTTACTAAGATTAGAAAGAAATCTTACCTTTTGGAGGGACAGTTCGAAGTCTTCAATGTCCTTCTTGAGGCCTGAGATCTCCTGTTCGAGCTTCTTTTTGGCCTGGTTGAGGTGAGTGTGAGCATCCTCTTCGCCGGACAGCCTGTCTTGCAGCTCCTGCAAGAGGGAATGAGCGGCGCAATTAGCATGATGGTGCTCCGTATCTTCCGCCATGCTCGGACACTCGTCGGCGGAATGGTAGGCCGGAATGGTGAAGGAGTTTGTGGTCGACGAAGCAAAGTTTGAGTTTGAGAGAAGAGAAGGAGGCAGCGACTTTGCGACTGGGAGAAGAGTAAGAGGAAGAGCGCAGGGTTTCCAAACAGAGGGTCAATAAATAAATAGATAAATAAATAGAGCAGAGCTAAGGAGGTTCGCTTAGAGGGTGGACAAAGACGAGGAGGATGGAAGAGGAGAGCGAAGCAGAAGTGTGCGTGTGTGTGTGTGTGTGTATATATTATGTGTATACGTGTGTGTGTGTGTGAGCGCCTTGCTAGGAATGGCGCTTGGGAATGACGAAGACGAATGGCAGATCGAGAGAATATGGGCACTCCCACGCCCTACCAATTTCGATATTAGGGAATGGCAGTCCACAGTTCGTCATCGGCTGTAACGCGATCCAAAAAGGAACCAGAGCTCCTAATAGGTTGAGATTATTTCCGCAAAAGTGAAATGATTCATAAGGCGAATAGCATCTTCCTCCTCCGCCTCCGTCATTAAGATATCTTTAAGAGGGATTAAAGTGGTGAGGTTAGGATCGAATTTTTTTGGGGGGTCATATTTAGTCAGTAAGAGAGCAGAACGGAAATGTGAAAAAAAAGCTCGAAAGATGAGCAGAAGAGAGTTAAGTTTAAAAATATCCATCGGCGATGAAAATCATAAATTGTGAAAGACTCTTTTCACCGCGATCGTTATCACCTTGCTCCATTCCTTGTTGGGTGTACGGGGCCTTGTTTCGAGAAATTTCGAGAGAGAGCATTCCAATGAACCTTTACGGTGTGTAAAGCCATTTTATACATTTCATTCTCTCTCTCTTTCTCTTTACTTATGCACGTGTACAAAATTTCACATGAGCGTTTCTATTTCCGTCGATTTTATTAATAAGGTTCGTTGAGGAATCAAAAAAAAAAAAAAATCTCATCATATTTATTTAAACGTGGCCATTTATGTTCTTAAATAATTTTTTCTTGGCATCCCCTGATATTTTATTTCCAACTGCGTTACGAAAACGAGTTTTGATTTTATGATGAACGCGAAGGTGAGATTCTTTTTTGAATCTTTTTTTTTTTCTTTTTTAAAGAAACTTCTCTCCTTCGTCGGGGTTCCAGTTGGTGCTGAGAAAACAAACCCGCCTGTGTTGAAGACGAAAACTTGTAAGTTTTAACGCCCAGTCATATTCGGGGAGCTAACTTTAGATGCTTGACGTCATCAGTCTCGCTGAAAAATATTCAGACTCAATGGCAGAGATTTCCTCTTAATTAACTATCTCTCGCACATTGTGGGTGGAAGGAGAGAGAGAGAGAAAGTTAAAGAATCTTCTTCTCCTATTACCATCAAAAGTTAGCACTCAAGATCAAGACATATAAGTCTCAATCTTATTATATAGGCTAACACGAGTTTCAATAATAATAGTATTAATAATAATAATAATAATAATAATAATAATAATAATAATAATAATAAAATTCTCAAAATCAGTATCTCAACATTCGAGTGAAGGCATCTTTAAACGAAAAACATTTAATTCCGGAAAGGACATAAAAGGCAAAGATGACCCAACTGGAAAGTCATTAACTGTTTTGGACTAAACACAAGAATCTGGATGGAAATGGAATTGGGAATGTGTCAATTGCTCAAAAAAATGTAAAAAAAAATTTTTTTTCTAAAATAACGCCTGGAATATAAAATTATTCAAAACTTCCTTCTTTGACTTAGTGCATCTTTCCAACTCCTTAAAGGCGGTTGGCTGTCGACATAAGTTAACGTCTAAAGGCTTGTTCAATGTCCAGAAGATGATAAGAAGTTTTACATATTTTAAGAGCCTTGTTTTGTATAATAATCTTAATTAAGATAAGAAAGTTTTGAATATTAACACACTTGAACTCTCTCGTTATAATAAACTTCGATTGATTAAATTAAAGTTTTGGTAATTTGAGAGTTAATCTGTGTTTAGCTTGGCTTTAACGCAATATTATTATCTCTTAAAAGTTTATTTTTATTAGCAAACTCAATATATCTTACTTCTTTATATAATGGATACTATAATTATATAAACTATCTTAGTGCATGTATGCCTCTATCTGGCTCCCCCCCCCCCCCCGGGGTTTGGGAAAGTGTTCGAAATATAGCTCAAAATATGTAAATGCGCCTTTTGACAGTTTCGGAATTTTTAAAGAATTTTATTATTCACTTTTCAGTGTTTTTTATCCAACAGAAATTGCTTTTGGATCATGACTAATCTCATTTTTTTTTTTCTGTCAAATTTTTGGCGAATGTTTTTCTATTGAATTCTTCTCTTCAGGTGTGTAACGTTTAAATGTCTAAGCAGTTGCTTAATTATTTCAAATTAATCTTGTGGTTTCCCACAATGCGTCAAAGACAAGCGTAATAATAATAATAATAATAACAGTGCTCCCTCTATATAACGGGATTTTTTTCCGAAAATTTTTTTTATCAGTTTTATCAACTAGGATGTTATCAACATCACCTCCAACCATAAATGAGTCTGCTGTTTTTATTTTCCGAAAAAAAAAACAAACTTCGTTATATGGAGTAGCCTAGTCCCGTTATATAGAGGGAGCGCTGTATTTGGATTTTATTTCTAAATGCTTTTCTTCAAGAATTAGTTTAAAGATCAGAGAAATAATTTATAATTATAATTAATAATTAATGTGTTTATGTATTTTCACCTCATGGCGTAATATTTTACGAGATATTTTTAGAAACCTACTCTATGGCCACTTATAGCACTATCTGCCGTCTCTTTCCACGTGAAAGATCATTAATCATTTATTTAAGTGAAAAATTATGTAAGTAATTACAAATGCGGTGGTAAGCAAATAATATTTGTGATATGTATAAGAATGTCAAGAGATAGATTTCTTATGTTTATATAAATATTAATATTATTATTTAGGATTTCGATGTCTAGTATCACGATAAGTATAACAAATGAAGCAGATCCGAGAAGTGATATGGAAACAAGAAAAATATTTATTGCCTAAGGCGTTCGAAAATCTTCATCATCGAAGGCTGTTTTGTTACAAATTCGAAGCTGGAAAGCCTGTCCCTTTTATAATCCTACGGCATACATAAGGGCCCAATAACAATTTTATCCTTATAATGGAACTCGGCGTGGAATGCGCTTTCTCGGATCTCTTTTGTTTGTTATATTAATATTATTATTGTGGCAAATTATTGTGGCAAATTTCATATTAGAATCACAGAACAAAAAAACTAGTAAAGGGCTGACAAGGACCTAAGAACTATTAAGATACCGTTGAGGATATAAGAAGTTCTGAGAAGGACGTTTTTTTCCAAGGTGATGTGTTTAAATCAAGTTCAACATTTCTAGATATCTGAAATTATTATTATTATTATTATTAAATGTATTATTATTATTGTTGTTATTATTGTTTTGGAAAAACCAAACTCGGAGCAATTTCGGAAGTCAAGTTCCAGAGGCGGACCTAAGAGATGACTAAGCCGAAGTCTTATTATTGGTTACTCATTTAGGCCCATTATATTTCAAGTAACATATATTTCCTTGATACAAAATTACGAAAAGGTCGAAAAGGTCTCAATATATTGGAATAAGAAACCATAAAAAAAGAAAGAGGCTATGTATGTATGTAGGTAGGCTTTGTATATGAACCAGAAGATGAAAGAAATCCACGCCTGTTTACACAGTTGAAGGAACTAAGGCAAATTAAATTTTCCCATTGCTTTTCAAACTTGAATCTCAAGACATCTTGTCGGCATCAAAAAGTCTTTCATCTTGTAATCGTTTCATATAACTGATGACATTTTAATGAACAATTTAATTTGAATATTATGTCTTGTTTTTATTTATATTTTATTGCTTAAAAAATGCTTTTGAACTATTCTCGAGGGAAGTGTTTTTTTTAAATGTTCAGGGAAATTGCTGTTTCCATTCCATTCCCCTTAAGAAGCATTTTATTAACCGAATATTTTGTTTCCTTACCGCAACTTGTTGCTCAAATTCCTGTTTCTGTTGGATGAGCTTGGTGGTACGCTCCTCGGCGTCGCCGGTGTTGCATCGCTCAGCTTCAAGCTGCAGCATGTAATCGTTCTTCTCCTTAAGCAGCACAACATTCTTCTCTTCGAGCTCCTTGCGCAGCTTCTCTTCCTTCTCGAGGGCCTCCTTGGTCTTCTTCAGGTTATCTTCCAGAGCCTACGGTAAGGAGAAATAGCAAAGTTCCAACACAAAGTGACGAGTAAATTCGCTTCGTAAAAAAAAATAAATAAAAAAAAAATAGTGTGCTTATAAATTTCACGTACGAAAAAGTGTATCCCTTTAAGTGTTTATAGATCTCAATCTTTACTTTATTGTATCTGCTCCTGTGTGTTGTTTCTGCTTACAAACAACACACCGGATCCTTGCACTCATAGGGTGAATTTTGGCTTGATTACAAACAGCTCTTATCTCTTCATACGAAAAATTAACTGTTTTGTATAGGTTAGATTATTACTCATTAAAAGAATGTAATACCACTTCTGGCAGAAAAGCCAGTACTACAAAGGTGGTGCAAGTACCGAAAAGTGCTTTAAGTTATTACTGGAAGATATGGCATGTAATATGTCAAACAACTCCAAAGAAGGTCATATCACGAAGAGCTAATGATGGCCAGAATTGGTTAAGTAGTACATATTCTAATAGTACCATTATGGTGCCTTTGGAAATTTTGAATGCTAAGATATGGGATGTAATTTACAGTATAAGAAAACTAAAAGTTAGACGATGTGGAATTAGATTCAGTGGTAACTGTTCTAAAACTTTATGTGATGGCGACTAGTTTAGCCTTAATGCTTTAGACCAAATGTAAAGCCAAGTCCGAAAGGTGTATCCAAAATAGGTCCAAGTCTGACATATCAGTTGTAGTAACGTTTGGGTGTAGGATTTTGTTTTTAAATGTGACATGTGTGGTGTATAAAATTACTCTTATTATAATTTACCTTGATCTCATCCTCCACTCGGGCAACGTTGAGCAAAGGCTTGACCTTGCTGTACAGTTTCCACCATTGCCAGTTGCGGAGTTGCAAGTATTTGCGCAAGTTGCGCTGGATGACCAACAAGGCAACTCTATGAGAAAATAGGAAAAGAAATGTCGTTGTGGTCAGTACTCGGTGGGAAGTTTTTGAATGAAGGTGTAGTAGCGATATAAGGTTTAGGGAGAGCGAATTTACCTTTGTTCTTGCAACTTCTTGAAGTTCTTGCGAGTGAAGTAGCCCCGGACGTAGGACTGGAGCCAGGTGATGATCTTGCCCAGTCGGTCGTCTCGCATTTCCTCTAGGATACCCAATACACCGGCGCGGAAGAATACCTGTTGGGTGGGGCCAAGAAAAAAGACAAGTGGGAAGCCCCGATTAGAAGTGGCACTCACGACACAAGCACTTATAGATCTGTTCTCGTTATAATAACTATATTGAGCTTTAAAACTGCTAATTTTAATTTTTTTTTATTATGAAAAATCTTAAATTCACTTAACTGATGTTCGCGCTCTTTTCATCATAGAATTTTATTTTTAATCATGCACTAGAGTATTTTAAGAACTTATATAAATATATAAATAAGACAAGAACATAGAAAGAAATAAGAGAAGGTGAATGAAATGAATGTTCACGCATTGTTAATGCACAGCACACGTTTACAAGCCAAAATATTGTTAGAATGAGTTTGGATCTTTTTTTAAATATGAATATGAAATTTATTTGCAAGCTTAATAATGTTTAAGGTACCTACCTGCGGATCAAAGTGTAACAAAAGTTAAGACAAATAATAAAAATGAGGAGAGCATGAGGAAAGCAACACTTACCTTTCTGTTTGCAGAAGGAAGTTTCTTAATAGCGAGCGGCAACAGAGCGGACAACAAATTGCTTTCTTCATTCGTTTGTAACAACCAATAGAATTCGCTTTTGAAAGTATCACAATGTAAATGGCCTGGATATTAGCTTTTTAATGTAAAGCACTGCAGTCTGTTTTGTAGGATATAGAAAGTCCATGATGCATGTTGTGCTTGGCCCAAGTGGACCCATAATAAAGGTTCCATTGAAAAGGAAGTTGCAGAGGAATTTGTAATAAATGTTCGAAATGACCGCCTTTTTTCTGGAGACATAGCTCAACACGTTTGCGCCAATTTTGAGATAGACATGTCAAGATGAGAGGAGTGACCGTCTTGTATCGTTCGTCTAATTGCAATTTTCTGCTCATCTATTGTGTGGGGATTATCTGCATATATTTTGTTCTTTAAATACCCCCACAGAAAAAAAGAGTCCAAAGTTTTTCAAAATTTTGATATTTTCAGTTTTTTCAAAGTCAAAGTATGCAAACTTTTAGGACACGCAAAATTTTCAATTTTGAAAGTCAGAGTACGGGAACTTTGAGGACTCCCAAAATTTTGAAAGACTTTGGCTCATATGATAAATGAGCTGAAAATTGCAATTACACGAACAATACAAGACGTCACTGATGACATCTTGAAATGATTATCTCAAATTTGGCGCAAAGGTGTTGAGTTATGCTGCCAGGAAAATGTTTTCGAGCATTTATTATACGTTTCTTTTCAGCGGTTTCTATACACATCTCTATTTCTTAAATCCAGTGTATAGTACCGCTATCAAAGTTGGATGAACTTTGGAATTTTTAGGATACTCTGTACAACGTCAGAAGTAAGATGAGCGAACTTAAAAAAAATTTATATCTCCGTAGCGATTGATCTAATTTTGAAGATTTTTTCAAATTTATACTTATTATAGAGTCTTCTCTGTGCACATATATAATCGCATCGATATCGGATGTCATAAATAGAGATATTGAATGTCGATCATCGATAATTATGATTTTTCGATAGAATCCTTTGGAATATTGCCCACTGGCCGATTTCCATCAATAATTCAAAAATTTATGTGAACTATTCAACTGTTTTGGTTCCATTTTGTTGTAACACGATATTTTCGAGATATATTTGCTTATTTCAGAAATTCTATATTTTACCGATATCTCAGGAACTATTGGTCCAACAGAAATTTGGATGCGATATTCGTCAGCAGTAATGAAAGACGCATTCATCCATACTAATATTATAAATGTGAAAGGTATTTGTTTGTCCTTCTTTCACGTCGATACGGAGCGACGGATTGATGTGGTTTTTGGTATGGAGATAGTCGGAGGGCTCGAGAGTGACATAGGCTACTTTTTACCCCAGGAAAATATCTCTTAAGTCCTTTTGACACAGTTTTCCTAAGTCCTTTTGAAATTCCCTGCTTTTGCTTTGTAATTTCCCTCAACAGGTGGCGCGGGCGAGTAAAGACACGGGTAACAACTAGTTTCATGTATTCGTATGTCCCACACCTTAAAAATAGTGCGGACAAATGGAAATATAGAATTTAGTAAAGTACAAAATGCATGTTACGCTTAAACATGTTTCGTTAAGAAATTAGCTTAGTTCAACTGGTGTCTCCTTTTTCCTGCAATATCGTGTATGGGATAAACACACCAAGTTACTAATAAAAATGTTTTGATTTAAAACGTGACTTGCACGAGAAAAAGTTTTTTTTTTGATTTTATATCAGTAATAATATTTTCAAAGTATTATTTTTAGTAGGTTGCATAACTTTTGAGCGAAATACCTCAATTACTCCGAGAAGATAGCTTAAAGGGGAGGTAATTTATGATTCGGCTTCATAACTAGAAGAGAAACATATTGAGACTGGAATCCATAGGAATGGATGTAGCACATTATCACCATTACCGATCTTACTACACATATACAATAAGATTTCGTCTATATTTTGACTGACTCAGTGGAAGGGGTGTCGGCCTCGGGTTCAAACATGTAGGGCTGTTTCAAATTTTTTTTCTATATTTAAATTTTTATACAGCTTCTCACCGAGCAAAGCTGCAATAGGGAAAGCACGCGTTGGTGATCAGACCGCTTAGCGATACAATTGAACGCGTCATCAGGTCACATGACCAAGAGTGCTTAATAATTCAATTTTAAGCCACAGTCGCTTTCGTAGTGTGTGTGTAGCCTTCTAATTGGTTGTTACATCGGAAAGAAAGAAACAAATGCGAGAACATAAAAGAGCTGAGAGAGTAGAGCAGCAAAGACGCGGCAGCGTATACATAGAGCTGGCTTTGCTTTGCTTTGCTTTGCTTTGCTTATTATTTTGCAGCGGCGGCAGCAGCAGCGGCGGCACAGTTTTTATTGAAACATAGAACTGTTTAGCGCAGAAGCAAATTAGCTAAACACAACGGGGAAACGGTCTACTTTGGCTACCTTGTTGTGGCCATAGCGATAAATGGCGGGGTCTAGTTTGAGAGCGCTAACGATCTTTTCGGTCGCTTCTCGCGCGTCAACAAATTTTCCTTTGGGAAGGGCATGAGGGCACAGGACGGTATATCTAGACGAGAGGAAGGTGGCGAGAACAAACGAGACAAAGGGAGAAAAAACAATCATCATGAAATTAAGAATAAAAACTAGCACTAGTAGGGAACAACTATTTTAAGTAGTAGTGGTCTCTTTCTACGTAAGGTCTGCCTCAGGAAGTCATCCAGGAGGAAGAGGGGGGAAGGATTGAGTGCTGCAAAAAAACACAATTAGGTCATTGGAAACTACTCTACTGGACATGCTAGGTATCTATCTGGAAAGAGAATTGGTTAAGAATCTATCATGTATTAGAGGTAGGTATCGTCTAAGTTGGAACTTCCAATCATCTACAACATAAAAAAATCAAAAATCATGTGGATATCACTATATCCATTGATGATTTCCAATTAACTATCATGCGTTCTATGGGTTGATAATAACCACACTAAAAAGTGTTTATAAATTATTTCCAACAATGACAACAACAAACAACAACAACAATCATGCGAAGATTTTTTTTTTCTCTCTAAAACGTGGGTTGATTGTTTTTTGGTTTGTTTTTTTTTTCCAGGGGGTAATTGAATAGGTGACAATTAGAGGGAGGCATTTACCTTGGTGATACCCAGTCTATATTGGTTAGCATCCATATTTATATGGGTGAGAAGTTGTTCGGTGGCTTGTCGGGCATCAACAAATCCGGTTCTAGGGAAGAGACTGGGAGCAAGGATGGTGTATCTGGAGAAGACGATGACAAAGTGTTGGTTGGTTCAGGAGAATTGATAAAGGGTCGAACAATGGAGACAAATAAAGGTGCCACGAAGACATTTGCGCAGAATAGTCACTTTATTAATTTTTTTTTTTTTTTTTTTTTTTTTGGTAATTGAATTTTAATGAGCCAATTTGAAAATATCAGCGCAAACGCCTTACAATGTAATGAAGTAGGATGGAAGAACATCATCGAGTAAGACTTCATTTGCATGCTGGAAAAACTAAAAAAACAGGTGAGAAAATTGTTTTAATGTCAATTTAAAGGAAAACAAATTAAAATTATGTTGTAATTGTGTAACGGGCTTCTATGGAGGGGAGGTCGGTTTTGATGATCGTGGAGTGGGAGAGAACCGATCAGGAAAATTTCTTAAGACTGTGAAGCTTAAATCGACTTTGATTGACTCCATTCTCGCAAGCTCAATTAGACCAAAGAATCCAATATGCGCGCCAATTTGGATTTCGACTTGTTTCCTTTGACTAACCTACTTACCTCTAGAAGACTTGTTGGGATGTGTTTTAGGATGACGTAATTGAGAAGGACATGGACATTTTGGAGGATTTTGTTTCACAAAGATATTTAGAAGGAAGGCTCATTCAGACGGCCACAAAACGAATTAGAAGAAAACGCTCAAAAAAGCTTAGGAATTTTGGAGGGAAAGGGTTAGAGTCATTGGATTGCGAGCCAATTATTATTAAAAAAAATGAAATTATTAAGTAAAATAGTTAAAAATAAAATCTGCCGAAATAAAAAACATTGTTATTTTTATAAATATTTATTATTTAAATTATTAAATTATTGCTGCAAAAGTTAAGAATTAAAGCTCATCACGATCATTGTTATTTAGTATTGTTTTTATTATTATTATTATTAATTGTTAAATACACTGAATAGCCACCTCAGTAGGTAGATCCCTCGTAGTAGAGTGAATAACTTTAGCATATGCTACACAGATAACATGTTAGCCGAACAAGATGGACAGAGATGCACATTGGTATCATACTGAATTTTGTGCATTTACGGATCAGTAAATTATTTTGTGGGAAAGTGAATCAAAGTTCTCGCTTCTTAACTTTAAGTGTCCGCAGTTTGGTTATTCTTTTAAATTATATTAAGATTTGAAGGACTTCGCACTAACCAACAAGTTGGGCTTCTCGTCTACAAACTATAAGGACCTCATATCGAGAATGGCGCAATGCCCAAAGTACAATGCCTACCTAAAATCAGTTCTGTGGCCGATCAGTGTGAGAGTTGCATGGACAATACTCATGAAATAAGCTATTCGCATAATAGTGGACAGCATAGTATAATTTCAAAACGTATAATGTCTAGACAGCCGTTGAGTCGAATGTATAACATGCCTTTCAGCAAAAATAAGACGTTGATCTTGTGTTGGGTTCACTTTTACTCTGAATGATTTATGGTCGAATTTAAGAAAATTTGGGCCTAGAGGGCTAAGGCCACTCTCGAAACCAGCGAGTCGCGGGTTCGAATCTCGCCGAGGGCATGGATGTTTGTGTTCTTCCCTTTCCATTATCATTTTTTCATCATGCGAAGGCAACGGGCAACCACCGCATTATCACTTTCCCCTAGAAAACTGTGAATGGACAGCATTTGTCCACACAGTCACCAGAAGTCGAATTCGACTTGATGGAACT
The DNA here is from genome assembly GCA_023313115.1 of Rhysida immarginata. NCBI lineage: Eukaryota > Metazoa > Arthropoda > Chilopoda > Scolopendromorpha > Scolopendridae > Rhysida > Rhysida immarginata. The sequence continues at coordinate 4,113,094 of JAHWFO010018671.1, read as the reverse complement.
CAACTACAACAACAAGAATATTTGGCATGGGAAATGTTTGCATGTTTCTTTATGCATGTAGACAACATAAACTCGCTGTCGTGTTCAACCAATCATTATAGGCCTTGCCCTTGGTTTTGAAACACCTGGACGCTTTATTGCAAAGGAATAATGTTTCCATGTGCAGTTGGTCGTCTAATTGGTACCCATGGCTATGTTTGGTATCTCATTGGTCCCAGGAGCATGACCAAGGGTTTGGATTACTTTCCTCGCCAGTGAAGTCTCTGAATGATAATCCCATGGGATATTTGAAGAAAATGACTGGATATGGCATGGATCTACCAATTTATAGCACTTGCGGGACTTTAGCCTTGAGGCATGGAACGGTTAGGTTAGGTTAGGGATATCCATTCTGACAATAGCCATAAAAGTAGCTGTTCAGTGTAAATCAATATTATGTTGAAGGTTAAGGCAAAAAAATTAAAAAAAAAAAAAAAAAAAAAGCAGCTTCAAGTCTTGAAAATGGTTTTGTGCTAATTATTTTGTTATAGCGGCGAAGCAAAAAAAATTTAATTTAATAAATAAAAAACCATTAAAAATTAATTGCAGCGCTTATTGTTTATATGTGGCTCTATAATGTTTTACCGATTTACTTGACTGATAGTAGACTTGTTTACCTGTTTTTAGCGAGATAATATCAACGCGTGTTTTATGTTCGGAAAAACGTCCGGGTAATGTAACCGAAAAAAAAACATGGACACTCCATTCCAAAAATAAAAAAATAAAAAAAAAGACTGTTTAATGTATACAAGTGAGTTTTGACGTGCCTTAGTGTGTCCCAAACGGAAATTGTTCTCGTCCATAGCGATGGCTTTAAGGACTTTGTCGGTAAGTTCTTTGGCGTCAACAAATCCCGGAGGAACGGCATTGGGAGCGAGAATGGTGTATCTAACGGAAACAAGGGCACAGTTGGAAGTTAACATGGAAGACTCTGGAAGGAAGCATTCACAGTTGGATGAGAAGACGACGACTGAGAGGTACTGTTCAAGTGACTTCAGTCGTTTGTTGGAATCGATCTCAAGAGACAACAACATAAGAATCTGGAAGAAGACTTTAGAAACGCTATTTGTATTGGATAGGGGGTATGGGCTATATTCGGGGAGATGGATGTCATTATAGAGTGACTATTCTTAAATCGGTTTCAGAGACGGGGGGGGGGGAATAATAATAATATGACATTTGAAACTCGAAAGGGGTGAAATTTCTATATTGAGACAGACATGAGGTTTCGAATTGTAACAAGAGAGGGAGGTACGTTCATAGGATGATCCCAGAGAGCTCCAAAACGGGCATAGTCCCTTTTCTTACCTTTACAGACACTAATAACAATAATAAATGTAAACAACAACAACAACCTTACGGTTGTAAGGCTAGGAACCCGTTTAGAATTGGGGGGGAGAAGGAGTTTTGAACATGCCTTAGTGTGACCACAACGATAATTGTTCAAGTCGAGTTGGATGGCTTCGAGAATCTTCTCAGCAACGGTTTTGGCTTCACAGAAACCGGGAGGAATGGCACTGGCGGCTAAAATAGTGTATCTGGTCAAAGGGAATAACAATGATAGAGTGAAAGACAGATTAGTGGGAGAGATACAGAACGGAGAGACTCGGAAGGGTCATAAGTAAAATCTTGAATAATATTAATGATGAAAAACGAAGAAAGGTGGTGTTGCTTTTGGTGCTGGGGGGTTTGAGTGAACTTTCCTTTCCACAGTGGGTTACAGTGAGACGATCATAATATGGGGGCATTGTAGTGGGCTATTCGGAAGGTCATAATATGGGCGTCAGTTTTGAGGATATAGATATAGTTGATAGAGTATAGGCGTCTGGAGGAGGGGGTCAGTTTAGAGTTTAGAATCCCTCTCAATGTAAAGTTTGAAATGATCCTATTATAAGAAATGATTGATACTGTTATCCCCATTAGAATTAGGATAATGCCACCCCCCATTCCCTTATATTAATAAGCAGCTTCTACCGAGAGATTCTATTTCATTAGGTTTAGTTTAGTAAGGTAGAAAGACAGCAGTTAGGGGTGGTGAGATTTGTAGTTTCTGCAAAGCTCCTTTTAAACCGCTCTACTTACCTTTAGAAGCATTAGTAATGCTACTACTATCGCAGCATCTAGTATTATTATTACTTTACTAAATCTATGTTAGATAGGTGATGCATGCACTTATGTGTTTACTACAGTTCTAGAGTGATTGCTACTATTACATGCCTTAGTATGACCGAGTCGGTAGTTATCTTTGTCAAGATCAATGGCACCCAAAACTTTGGCCGAAGCATCCCTGGCTTCACAGAAGCCAGCAGGAACGGCAGCGGCGGCCAGGATCTTGTATCTACGAGGGGAAGAGTGCAACTATGGTGAGACTACTACAATTACTACGGTGAGAAAGACTACGGCGATTATAGCTGCTAAGAAATTGTTATTATTATTACATGTGCGAATCTAGGGTTTGTTAAAATGACTAAGAGTATGCGTCTTGACTACTCTTTTGGGGTGGTTTCCCTATTGGGGGGGAGATGCTTCACTAAGGGGCACTTGGGAGGGGTAATACTTTTCAGAAAATTGTTTATCAACTCCAAACTACTATTTTGATATACTACTTATGGTTGAAGTTCATTCAATAATGGGACGGGGTTTCATTCAGGTATTTTAGGCACGTGTCTAAAACGACGATGCAAGGGACTGATGATGATGAGGAGTAGAGTTGTTGTAACATACCTCTGAGTGTATTGGGTCTGGTTCCAAGATTTATTTTCCAAGATTGATAGAGTCTGTCTTAATTGGGAATTGGGGCAAACGGGGCATTGATTTTTGTATGCAAAGTAGCCTACAGGGTATGATCTTCGTCTACGGGGACAAATCAACTAAAACAGGGTTTTTTTGTATGGCGGGCATAGACTTTCTTAAGTCTTTGAAAGGGTCTATCAAGGGTCTTTTCATTCAGTTGATCTATCGGGAATGGTCTATTGGTCCTCCATGAGGGGGCTGGATGGGGATCAACAGTATATCACGTGCCTTTGTGTGACCAAGTCTGTAGTTATCAGCATCAAGATCAATGGCTTTGAGGACTTGGGTCGCTACATCCTTACCCTCAACAAATCCTTTGGCGGCATTCGGGTTCAAGATGTAATATCTGTTGGGGCATATTAACGAGAAATAGGAAATAGAAATATAAAATGGTTAAATTGAATTCACAGAAACGGAATATTGTTGTCCGACTTCTAATAGTAGTAATAAGACTAGTAACAGTTATTTGTAAATTTGATTCGGAAATGGGAGATCTATTTGGGGGAGTCATCTGAAAGAATCTGAAATGAATGTTATTCATATCTGAGTGCTTAAGTTCGTTGGTATTATTTCTGAGAAGCTAAAATCAAGAAAAGATGTGTGCGTTTAAAAAATTCAAATGAATTCTTAACTATATTCTATTCCAGTTAATAAAAAGGATAAGTTAACTAATAACTACATAACTGGGTATGCATATAATCTGAACCCAATGGGAAATCTCTTTGAAGATTGAGTGATAGTACTAAGTAAGGAGGGGGCAGGATCTGCCAATTCTAGAACTAGGTGGCCCTCAGTGAGCTGTACTGGCACATAAGGGCCCAATGAAGTATCTGCACTTTGCCATCTGAGAAATTCTGAAGGCTAAAGTATGCGTGGCAAAAAATTGCTCCTTCTTGGAATCGAAAACGAATCCCAGAATTCGAAATGGTCCCACACAACACGTAGCATCCAATGGAGATCGAAATAATGTTATAATCATGTCTTAGTATCCAAGTCCAAATGTAATATCCAATTACATCAAGGGAAACGGGTCATCTTGTGGATATTTTAGATGGTCGATCTTGGACACCCCTTAGAAGTAATTATGTCGTTAGGGTTAAACGTGTACAAACATATATGGACAGTGATCATGAACGTTATTTGTACTGAGGTCATTCATTAGCATTATTGTTACTGTGTTCCCTCTTGTGTTCGGGGAGGCCGTGACCTGGTGGGCTTTCACTGAACACGCCAGTTCTGTGAAGTTAAGCAACATCAGGCACGGCTAGTCACTGGATGGGTGACCATTTGTGGCATACGATCTAACCCCCCCCCCCACACATACACACACAATATCGGTCCCAAGCCGGATAGGAGTGTTGGATGGAAGGGGTGCAGATGTCCCCATCCGTATAAAGGACCAAGACGACAAATAGTCAACCTACATTGGGTGACTCCAACGGGCGATGGGCCATGGATGATATCATCATCATCATCATCATCATCATCATCATCCCGTATTGGCTCCAGATTTTATGCACACTGTATAGACCAGCAATTTTCAACCAATGTCCGCGGTGCACTGGTATACCGTGAGTGGATTTTAGGTGTGCCGCGAAAATTTCAATAAACATAAAAAAAATAACTTTTTTATGGGTTTTAATTGTTATCTTTTTTATTAAAAACTGGTTACAAAGTGGTAAGACCCTGAAAACAACAGATGTCTTAGTTATATTCTAATTTTTGTTTTATTTCAGGGTTTTTGTATCTCGTCCTTCTTTTCTTCTATATTTCCTATCTTTTTGATATGTGTATATGCGTTAATAACTAAATCAAAAAAGTATACTCTTTTACCTTTAAGTTTTTTAAGTATAAATTCAAGTGTACCGCGAGAGAAACAAGGTTGAAAAACGCTGCTACATGTTTAATAATGTTTTAAGTTTATTCATTATGAGTGTAGTGTATGCATGTGGGTAGATGATGTGTTTAAATATCAATATCAGGGAGGGGGCAGTATACCTGTGCTTGAAGTCAGGGTAGACCATCCTGTTGGGGAATCCTTTGCGGCAAATACGGATACCCTCAAGTACACCGTTGCAAGTGAGCTGATGCATCACCAAGTGGGAGTCAATAAGACCTGGAATCGAACGGGAATGCCTTAGACAACTTAGTTTTCCACACAGACAATGCAAAACAAGTTAACTGAAGCACTAAGCATTTACTTTAGACTATTCTACTCGATTTTCTGTATTTTAAATTGAGTTGCTGCTACTACTATTGCACTTTTTGAATATTTAAAACTGCGATCTACAAGCTTTTAATTTTAATTTAGAAATTTTAAGGCTTTATAGAGCTTACCTGAACTCTATTTTGATTTCCAGTTTTGCATTAAAATAATTAACAAAGAGTTTTAAATGAGACTCAAAGAGCCTGTTTGATATTGGGCTTGCTAAATGTTGTTGCCCATTTAAGGGATGGATTTTATATATTAATTTTTTAAAATTTATTATCTATTTTTTAATATTAAACTTAATTATTATTATTATAATAATCAATATAAGAAAGAGGTGGTGGGAAACGAGATACATAGAAGGGTTTTGATGATGTTTTTTGAGGAATAAAGTGAATTCATTCTCAAGAAGAAAGTGATAGAACTAAATTAAGGGTGGGCTTAAAAATTAAATTAAAATTATTATTATTATTAAATTTAAGGGAATTAGTTAGGCTTCTTGGAAGAGATGGGATCATTTGAGTCAAATTGATTCTTCAGCCTAATTGCCTGACCGTTTGCTTCTACAATGCAAATTTAAATTCCAAATCTTGATCTTTGGCTTGGCTCTTCTGTTCCTGAAACTCTCTGTGTCGCAGCTGTTGTTGTTGTTGTTGTGTGTCTGTGTTTGTTAGGATTTCTGAGGCTTACCAGGTTGCTTGAGTTCGTTAGGGATGATGCAGCGCACGAAATGGGGTTGCGTACTCCTTAGAGTGGTCATCAGTTTGTTCAGTTGTTCCTGTGGGGGAGGGAATAAAGGGAATGGCCAAGAGTGAGTGAGTATAAAAAGGGAGTTTGATATGATCAAAGAGATGAAGGGTAGAGTGCCCTGTGCGATGATGAAAGGGAAGGTCGCGCAATAGGAAGAGCTTGGCTGGCGTCTATGTGATTGAGTCGTTACGCTTGTTGTTATATAGAGTTTATTCCAAATTGATTAGGTAAAAGTAATATTTCTCAAACTCATCTTGTGTTTATGATGAGGAAACCTGACTTAGTGATACAATTAGCCTCCGGAATGTGGAACTCGGGGATCGAAAATCCGATACGCTTCGTTGTACATAATGAAACATGTAAAAAGGAATTTTTTAGAAATTGGCCCGTACACAAGTTGGCTCAAAATCAAGGTTATCCGTCAATTGGCCCTCGGATTCATTTTAGATTTCTTTTTATAGACTCACGGAAGGACATGGTCTACAAGATAAGACCTGCGGCGAGATACCAACATGTATTGAACGAAATTTTGGCCATTCCAGCAGACTTCTCACGAAGGTGGTGGCAACCAAAATATCCAGGGCCATTAGCTATTGATCATGTTAGGTCTAAGTTATTATTTATTGATAGTCGGCCTAATAACAACTATCAGTTACTTGTTGATAATATTTGGCCTACAGCATCTTGCTCTTGATAGTACATAGCCATACATAGCATTATGGCTAACAACTCATTGCGAAAGTTTCCATTGGTTTCATAATGATAACATTAGAACACGTATCATCGAGGCAATTTCGACTCTCATTAATCACTCGTTATATTCATTTATAATTCATGTTGTTTGGTATATTATATGCCAACATTGAACATATTGGTTTATAAATACCAGTTCAGATGTAATGGCATTGCAATAAGCCTAGTTTGAACAATCCATGCTTATTGTCTCGGTTCAACATCTTGGTAGGTAGGTTTAGGGCCACCCTATAATTCCATATATCTGCAAATATGTGAATGAGATGACTGTTGTTGTTCGATATGTAATTGAGTCGTTAAATTTTACTTTTAGGGTAATTAATTCAGAATAACCCCCTATACGTTTAAAATATTTCATCCTAAATTTTGTTGTTTTTTTTTAGAACTCTGCCTGCGCTTTTCTTTCTGCTTTGCTTCATGACGTCTCCAGTTTACTAAGTTTTCATCATCAATTTGCTTAATTGTCCCTGGAAATGGGGTATTGGAAGGTTAATTCCTTCAAACTCAAGGATGGGGCGTTTGTGTGAAGAAGGAGTCATTTTCACACGAGGCGTGCAAGTCAACGTCAAAAAAAAGGGGGAATTCGTGCAAAAAAAAAAAAAAAATTATAAAATAATATGGAACAAAATTTTTTTAAAAAGATAAAAACAAAACTGCCCCGCCCCCCCCCCCGGAAGGGTTTTTTTTGCATCACTGTGAAAAAAACAGGATGATGTATAAAAAAATAGATGTACGGGGTAGATGAAGAGTTTTAGACGATGAGGATTGTAAGGTGGGTTGTTGTTAAAAAACATTAAGAACCAATATCTACCTGCTTGCTTCAATTCATTGGGAATGATACAACGCACAAAGTGGGGCTGAGTTTGATTTAAAGTGGTCATAAGCTTGTTAAGCTGCTCCTGTGACGACCAGATAAGTGACGTTAACATCACACAATAAGATAATAAGAGAAAAAAATAGTAAAAATATCAAAAAAATTATATATATATACTCTAAAATTTACGTTCTAAAGCTCTCGTGAAAAAAAAAGGAGGTCGTGGTACGAGGATCGAAAAATTATAAGGAAATTCGAAAATAGTTGTGAAATAGGAATGTGTATTTTTTTTTTTTTTGATTCGGTGTGAGTTGAAGGTTTTCTTCGAGTCGGGGGATTGAATTTAAGGTACCCGTGAAGGAAGATATTCGAAAAATGGGATTCAAAAAATGAATGATGAATTCTAGGAAGTAGGATCTGAGAGCTATGAGGGAGAAATTTATCGCTAATTTTTCGCTTTTTAATATAAAAAATAAAAAACTTTGGTTTAAAACATTATCATATAAAGAAAAGCCAAATGATCGAATGGTCATGCTCTCTATCTTTCTTCTTAGTAAAGGAAGATTGATAATAATTTTTGACCATTTGATCTTGACACACAATGTAGATATACATTTATGATAAAAACAACATGCAGAATGTTTTTTATAATATAAATTTGCATTACTTCTGAGATCTATTAAGGAATGTAGAAACTTTAATACAGTGTGCCCTCCCCAACTCGGAATTCTATAAGCCAGAGCTGACTGTTTTTTCAGAATACAAAAATGGCAGAAAGAACTTTTTCCATTTAGGAATCGACTTGAGGAAGGAGTACTATATTTGAATGCATAATTATATTATTCCAAATAATAATAATATTATTATTATTATTCATAATCTCAGAAATACTACATGTTTCGATAAAGCTTAGTTCCACACAACAAGCAATGTTAAATTATAGACCATCCCAAGGGGAAATTAATTTTAAAAAAAATTTTTTTAATAAAAAATAATTGAATGTAAAAATTGAAGAGGGAAGGGACTTTATTTTTAATAATGTAAAAATCATTCAAAAATAACAGGGATGTAAAAATTGATAATCTTTTGGAGTGAAGAAAAATTAATATTTCTAATAGGGTAAGGGTAAAAAAATTGGGGGTATAAAAAACTTTTGCGAACTTTGTAGGAAGAAGACACAGTGGCGAAACCACCTCCCTTCTTGCGACCACCTATGATGGAGAAAGAGAACAAAAAAATAGAAAGAAAAAACACGATTTATCATTTTCACATTTTAAAAGAAAATTTTTCGTTTGTTTTTTTAAGCAAGCGCTCAAAGTGAGGAGAAGAGTTTTGCGATTTTGCTAGCGCTGCGTCCACGACGTTTCTGTCCTCCTGGGTTCGACTCCCACTGAGCTTTGGCAGCTTCGGTCGATTGAGAAGCCACTTACTATAGATCTACTGCATTAGGCTATGGTTATCAGCATTCTCAACAAAAAGCTAAGCATATGCGAAAATCTACATGTATGTGGATCTGTAAGGAGATAACATTAGTGAGAGTGCTTGGAAAATGTAAAAATGAGCAGTAACTGGAGATAATGGAGAGTTAGCAGACTATTGAGAAAAAGTGGAAAGGCGGCAGAGGAAGCAGTTCCTTCGCTCGGCACTGCCGTAACATATCTTAAAAAAACCCAATTGATCAGTCTTCTTGTCAGCCAATTTAAAAAAGTGATTTTAATTTTGTTTAGAGCAATATCTCAGTTTATTATCTCCTTACTAGAAGAAATGCACAACACCCAACTTGCCTGCTTTGCGTATTCGTGTTATACATTTCCGCGTGTTTAAAGGGTCCTCCTAAAAGCATGTGGATGTTTCATTGTAACTCAATTTGAGAAGATACTTGAAACGGACATGATTCGTAGGACAACCCTCTAGTTTCCTTCCTAACCAGCAGCTTTAAGCGTAAAGCAATAAGCGAAAGCTAGCTATAAACTCTATAGGCGCAAAGTATGGATAATAAGCGTCGGCCAGCCAGCATTGCTCAGTGGGCTTCGTAGGACGATGGTAGGGTGTTGAAGAAAACGAGTCACGAGGATTCAAATGAAGAAAACGAACTTCATTGAAGAGGATGAAGGAGGTGTGGTTGTGTGTCTATTATTTTTTCTGGGTTTTGGATTGGAGGGGGTGGGGGGGGGTCTATTGAAAAACGGGAGTAAGTTTTATCGGTCCCTGGGATGGTGGAGTTTTGTAGACAAAGTCTAGTTCTACAACGGACACAGAGGAAGTGGAAAAAGTTCGTATCCTACCTTGTATAAGGCGGACACGGTCTGGAAAGCGGAACCTTTCGCTCTTTTGCCACCTTTAGGTAAAAGGAAAGTTTCGAGATACGTGATATCGAAAGTTTCATGTTAGTATTATACTAATCATTGTACTAACAACAACATTAATTAAATTAATTAATCTTTTTTTTAAATTTAAATTTAAATTTTATTTTACCAACTAGCTCGGCTTTACTTCGATCATGCCAACTGCAGAGTAAATGAAGAAGACATGATTATGATTTGCTAAAGCAGCTTTTAAGCTACGAGATTTAGAAACAGGCGAAATAGGATTATTGCTTACACAATAAAGAAGCTCTTATTACAACACAATATGAGGCAACATGTATAAGGGAAAGTATTGCAGGAGATGATGGTTTTAGAGAACAAAGGGATTATTGGAAGCGGAGGAAAGTGTCTGTAATTTTTGATTACAAACACTCTTGATTATTCGCCACGTAAAAAAGCAATTGAGCAGAATTTATGCCTAGATATATAAATATTGCGCCGGTGTATGAGCTCAATCTTGCCATGGATATACACTCTCGTCCAATAGCAAGTTAATGTTAAAAAATTGTAAGAAAAAATAATATGAAATTAGACAGTTGAATATCTATGACAAGATTTGCGAAGCGGACATTTATGCACAAAGCAATGTAAAAGGCGTACTCTGTACTAATAAGCATCAACATATATTGCAACAATATTGAGTAACTAATAAAATCTTGCAAACATTCCAAGAAGGAGCTTTAGCGGTGTCGCAGAAGGAATTTTTAATTTGAGAATTTGAATTTAGATAAAGTTCCTAATAAACAACTATAGCCTTGTCCCGGTAAGAATGAAATAAAATCAAAACGCGCATGCGTTAGTTTACGTTTCAGCATAAGAAATAAACCCTTTCTCTTCGGTTATTTGCTTTGCCAAAAAAAAAAAAAAAGAAATTACTACTTGAATGCTCTTCATAAGTAGCTTGTTATATTTTTAGCATGTTCTGATTCATTTTGAAAATATAAATCGTTGATATTGTTATTTCGATTATTTCGCAACTGAATCCTAAATCGTAGAAGAAGAACATTCAAAGTCAAAGTCAACAATCGATTACTCGGGAAGTGTTAAAGTTAGGAACTTAAAATTTTGAAGGATTATAGCATACTTTAGTTCCTATATGATATCAAGATTTGGTCGAATTCGACTGGACAGTTTTCGAGTTATGCGCCGATTCAATTGACTTTGAGTGTTCTTGTACGAGATGACAGTAGCAGCTGGGACCGACGGCTTAACGTGCTCTCTGAAGCACGAGGAGTTCATGATGGAAGAGCTGGTGGTGGTGGACGAACAAACCAGTGGCTATCACCATTTTCTGTCACCCAGCCAGCAGCTAACCGCGCCTGAAGTTGCTTAACCAGGCCACGGCCCCTCCTTTCTTCTTAGTATACTAATTCCATGACAGCAGCGCCATCTCGTGACGAAATATATAAATTTTATAAGTAAAAAAAAAATCACTGCGTGTCCGAGTTTTTTTATTACTAAAAATGGTTGCGCATTTTTCCATTAGCAAATACCAAGCAGATGTCTTAGAATAGTTTCAGTTTCTTTTTCATGACGAATTGGTGCCAGATTGAGCATGCGCGCTTCGTTTTTAGTTCACAGATACGGGACAGGACTATAGTTCATTTAATTCCTTCCAAATATACTATGGCTATTGCAGATTGCTTGATGGCACGCATAGTATGTCTCGTACAAGTGTAACGTGTAACAAACGTGCATTCTTATAAGTAGCTTTTAGCTAAAGCTCCTAATAAAGCATTTGATAACATTATAATATAACAAAATAAAATGTTTTGCGCCATCTACTAAACTAAGATAATTAATAAACTAAAATAATAATTATTATTATTTCCATGATGTAATCGATAGAAAGCAACACACTATTAAGAGATGCATGCATTAAGAGTTGATTGATATAAAAATATAAACTTGAGCTTGAATTTAAACGCGAATATATAGATAATGATGATATTATTATTATTATTATTATTATTATTATTATTATTATTATTATTATTATTATTAATATGGATGCGAAGCCATTAGTATAAATTACCTTTGCCACCGCCACCGGCTTCCTCTCCGCCAGATTGGCCTGGATGGTCGGCGAAGATCTCGATGAGGAGAGCATTGGAAGATTTCTTGAACTGGTCGACAACAGTGTCGTTCAGGGGGTCCTTGTTCTTCTCTAACCACCCTGTGATGTTGTAAGGCACCTGGACGATAGAGTTAAAACTGATTAGTGAATTCTGTTTGGTGGACGAGTCCCCGTATCATTCCTCGTTTGTAGATGTACTTACAGTGCCGGCATAATGGGCAAGGGAGAAGTGGGCTTCAACTTGGCCTGGCTTTGGTGGTTTGGGCTTCTGGAAGTTGGGAGATTTGCCCAAGTGGTTGGTCTTGAGCTTATCTTCAAAGGTCTTGTCGGTAGCCTTGGGAAACATAGACTCTTCCTCAAGGATTGACAAGATACCCAAAGGCTGTGTGGAGTGAGAGTGGAATATTATTATTATTCGCCTGTCCTAAAGATTTCGTTAGGATCATGATGTGCGTCGAAATTAGCTTACCTTCTCAATCAACTCAATGCAGGCCTGCAAGTCCATACCGAAGTCGATGAAGACCCAGTCAATGCCTTCTCGCTTGTACTCTTCCTGTTCCAGGACGAACATGTGGTGGTTGAAGAATTGTTGCAACTTCTCGTTGGTGAAGTTGATGCAAAGTTGTTCAAAGCCGTTGAACTGTGAAGAAGAGGAAAGAGACATACATAAATTTTGGTTTTCTTGCTTTGCTTTAGATGATATAGAGCTTTTAAGGCCACTCTAAGTCTCTTAAAAAGAAGGAAAAACTTACGTCGAAGATCTCAAAACCGGCAATATCCAGTACACCAATGAAGTGCTGTCTCTTCTGCTTGGTGTCCAGGGTTTCGTTTACTCTCTTTACCAACCACTTGAAGAGCCTGTCAAAGACACCCTTAGCCAAGGCACCAATGGAGTAGACTACCTGTAAGCGAGAAATTGGAGATTCTTTGTGTTACTGAGTTGATTATTGCTACTATTATCGATTTTACATTAAGTTTGGAGGTTGATCTAATTAATTGATTTGTTTGATTATTACCTCGGCATTTGTATACTTATATATAACCAAATCGTTTGGCCGATCTTTACCATTTTCAAAGTCAAGGAATTTAACAATATAATATAACAATGTGTTCACAACAATCGTGATAATTTTAGAAAGATAGTAACAATATTAAGGCAGGAATTTTAAGGTTTTGAATAATAATTCAGCGTCAGATGTTGTTTGTCCATTTGTCATTAAAAAATTTCGAATTGTTGCATTATGAAGCTGATTTTGTTGTGGTCATCTGAAGTTTTTACGAATTCTTACTTTTTTCTACACTAACAAAGATGAGCAGATGTAATGAGGAAAATAGAACCAATTATGAGAAAAACGGGATGTAAAATGTGGATTAGTTTTGATTTAGGCATGATCATTTAAAATTCGGTGCAAAGAACATGTAAAATTTTTACAAATATGTTAATGGGAACTCGTATTTCGCTAACCACATCCTTACATCTGGCCATCAAGTATGGAACTCGTTAAAACTTCAAATAATCACAATAAAATCAGCTTCAAAATGGAACAATTCGAAATTTTGAAAGCAAAAAAGAAAAATGGAAATTTATTAATAAATACTCAAACTACATTCTGACGCTGAATTATTATTATTATTCAAAACTTAATACTGTTACCATCTTTCATAAAATTATCACGATTGTTGTGAACACGTTATTACACTATTGTTATATCATATTGTTAAATTTCAAAGCCAACTAGAAAGACAGGCCGGGGCACTAAAAACTCACATGACCAAAGTAGATCTACCAACAATCCAATCTTCATTGTTTCCAAGAGACGAAAAGACACTGATTGTTGAAATCCAATATGGAAACAATTTAGTTTGGATTGTTGCTAGATCTACTTTGGTCATGTGATTTTTTAGTGCTCCGGCCTGTCTTTCTCGTTGGCTACGGTTAAATTTAAAAAAATTTGTAATTCCTTGACTTTGAAAATGGCAAAGATCCCGAAACGCTCGTCAGTCTTTAGAATAAAATAACCAACCAGTTATTAATTCTAAGATGTAATACAAAAACCGTGTTCAAATTATACATAATTAATTAAATTGATTAATTAGATTAGATTAAAGTAAATGATCAAAGATTTTTTGAAAGTTCACTGTTTGTATCACAATTAAATGTCTTCTAGGAGATGATTTTTTTGGAGAAGACTTTTTATTGTTGGCATCTTTCTTTTTTTTTGTATTTCAACAACAACAACAACAATAATAATAATAACAACAACATTGGTTGAACATCTGACATGTGGCTATAAAAAAAATCGCCCGAACGGCCTACCTAGAAAGATATAACAAAGTGGCCACCATGATCCAACAACCAAAAATTGGTGGAACTACAAACCAGAGAAATTGACTGAGAATCCAAACGGACCGTCACTTGGAGCACAACACTCCGGACATTACTGTGGTTGAAGAAAAATGGGTCTGGATAATTGATATTGCAGTGCCCAATGATCGTCGGCTCCAAGAAAAAGAACATAAAATTGAAATTGGACGGTTTTGGGAAAAGAAGGCTATTGTGATACCAATAATAGTTGGTGCACTAGGAGGAAGACCATCAAGTCTTGAAAAAATAACTGGATTATATAGGCCTTCAAATGATAACAACTGCCCAGCTACAAAAAGCAGCCTTACTTGGAACAGCACACATTTTACGAAGATATCTTTGCGATTCTTAGTTTCTTGGATGGGAACCGAATTCTAAAGAAGCCAGTTCCAGTCAAAGATCAAGCGACTGTGATAGAAATGGACAACAACAATAATAATAATAATAAATATGTTGTTTAATTTAATCGTTATCAAGAAGTGAAATTGTTGGGATCAGAGAAAAGATAACCCGAAGATGGACTGTAAGAAAGCAACATGAGTCAGTTCGAAAATGTTAATGAAGAGACAAAAATCTCGATAGAAAAGATTCATCAGTAAATCCAGTAAAACTTCGATAAAACAACATAAGAACTCCAAATATCAGTGATAATCTCCAAATTGGAGATCAACAAAGAAGAAGGATGAAACCAGTTTCTCAACTGGGTCGCGGAACCAAAATGTTAACTTTAAACACCATTTTGGCTATGTTCCCGAATAGATAGGATATGCGTGCCTATTATAACTTTTACTTACTTTTTTGATGCTCTATCCGAATCTGAAGTCAAAATAAAAAAATTCGAAAAAGAGTTCGACCGATTTCGCAAATCCAAAAACTTTCAAAAAATCTTTAATTATTTAATATAATTTAATTATTCAATTTAATTAATTATGTCTAAGGACAAGTGTTGAGGTAATAATCAAATAAATGAATGATACTTTTCGAGAGGGACAATGAAACAATTAATGTATTGGGTGCCTAAAATCAAAAATTATCGAATTATAAAACAGACCTTGTAGGCACTGTAGATCAGTAACGTTATATAGACTCTCTCTCACCTGTTGTTGATTTCTGCCTTGTGTGACGAACTCATTTCCTACTTTGATGCGGGGTTTGAGCAAGTTCTTGTACAGATCAGCGGCATTAAGCCCGCACAAATGAGCGACGCGCTCTCCCTCCTGAGTGCCGTCGGCCTCGGCCTGCTCCTCTCGGGGCCTCTGCTTGAACTTGAGCTCGCCCAAGTGCATGACAGCGGCGGTCAGCTTGTAGATGTCTTCCTTCTCTTGCTCAGTGAAGCCCAACACGTCGAAAGCAGTCTATGGTGAGGCAGCCATCGAAAAAATTAAAAAAGTCACCATTAAAAGAACGCTTTCGACTGAATTACGTTCAGTTTTGCAGCGTTAATAAGCTTGCTTATCAGGAAAAGTACCTAGTCCAGATTTTTATGGATTTTAAACGCTTTTAAACACTCAGGACTTGAGCAAGGTTGCTTTTTATAGTAATGGATTATCGAAGATTTATACCAACAATATTGCCAACAAAAGTTCCCCAATTACCATTAGAACTTTGCTAAAGACCTTTTTCTTGCTAAGTTTAATTTTGCAATTCTGAAATTTATGGTTGGACTTTTCCTGATGAAATTACACAGAAGCAAGTATTAGTTTAGCAGCTAACACTGCTGCTACTGCTACTACTACTACATTTACTATGTTATTACAATTGCGAATAAAATTTTATTACGCTTATTACGATGATATTAAAGTTTGAAGCAACAACATAAAGTAGCAAATTAAAATTATAATAATTAAAGCAACATTTACTGAAGCAACTGTTTATGAAAACTACTTTTAAGCATCAGGGTGACCAAAACCCGCCTACCAAGATTCAACGTCAATTTCCGAGCTACTACTAAGTGTAATTTTGTTGAAAATCAGGTGATATATTTTCAACAAACAATTATACATAGAATTAGCTGAGAAATTGAAGTTTGGTCTTGGTAAATAGGTTTTGAGGAGACCCTTGTAAATTAATAATTACAAGCTAATTACATATTATAGCCTATTTCTATATTAAAAACAGAGGAAAGGGTCAATAAGAGTGGAGTAGGCTAAACAGCTAATAAGCTTGGACACACATACGGAGAAAGCAGAACGGATAAGAGAACATAGAAACGTGCACACATATATATTTAGAGAAAGATACAAGATTATAGTGTTATGTACGTGTTCTACTTTAGAATTCTACTTTAGAAAACAGAAATGTTACGTACAAAAATTTGAGAAATGCAACAGCAGCAGCATTATTATTAAGTTTTTCTGTAAAGCTAGGCTGGCTTATTTGCGCTTGATGATTAAACACGAATTCCTTTTAACATTACGCCCTTCGTTCTAATATGCCGCTCATGCTTTAATGAAATTAAGATCAGTATCTATGTAAAGTGTTCGCGTATTTAATGAAAGCCTGGCGTTAAAGGCGTTAGCGAGCATTGTTGAGATTCTTTCCTTCCTGTCGCTGCCACGAGCAAGTTATATGTAAGCTTTGCAAAAGAGCATTTCATTTATTCGAAATATTTTCCAGCAATGTCTCTACTTTTAACATTACGAAATGAAACGAAATGCTCCTTTAATGCGCGAATTAATATTATTATTATTAATATTATTTGAAAGCGTTTTTGTTCGTATTGCAACCCAAATGGCGTATGACCCTTTGGAATGCAGAACAGCGAGTTAAAGCATTAAAGAGTCGCTTCGCTTTGTATTAAGAAGGCATTTTGGCAGAACTAGACTTCTCTTAGCATCTTTTGAGCTAAAAACTCACGTCAGTGATTTCCATTTCTTCGCTATCGTCGACGCCAGGGATCGAGGTCTTACCCTGGGAGACGAAGTGGTAGTCATTGATGTTGTTACTGAGCAACATTCTTTCTGCAATTTCAATAAGCAATTTTTCATACATGAATCGTGTCGTTTTTAATGTTGATTACATTTAGCATACGTTTAATGCCTTTCTTTTCTTCGTAAAAAGAATAAAGGGACAGAAAGTTGTTTTTTTTTTTTATAAAAAAGGCAGAAAATGGAAGAGGAGAAAATGAAATTGAATACATAACAATTTTATATTTATTTATATAAAACCTATATAGTTGACTATTTCTTCAGGTCCTCTTGAAAAGATGTGGCTAACTTGACTTTATATCATTTCACCTCAAAAAAATGGTGAGTTTTAATAAAGAACTATCAAGATTTTTATTTAGCGAGCTCTACATATAGGATGAGCAATGTAAAATTTGAATTTTGGTTGGCTTTCCATGAATTTAAAATTAAATTTAAAAGAATGCTAAATTGTTCCCAAACGAATTCAAAATTAAAACCGAATTCCTGTCTTTTTATGAATTTTTTTCTTAAATTTTTATCAGAACTTGTATATAGTAAAGTGTAAAAAAGTGGAAGATCAAAAGTGGTGGACCAAACCATCGATGAGAAACTCATTTGTTAAAAGCGTGAGTTTTTTTCATTGGAGTCCTCGGACGATTTGCGTGGTCATTAGCTTCTTTGATGTCGCTTTTTTAAAAAACTAAGGCATGTTGACCTGAACCCTTTAACACGAGCTACTTTTAGATGACCCCCAAGTTGTATGTTTAAGCCCATCGAAATCGGTGGGACGGAGGTTGTGTTCTTCTCTTGTTAGAGTCGTACAGTCTATACCAAAAGTGTTTTCACTTAGGTGAATGATGTTCGGCGTCCTTGCAATACATTAACCCAGTAAAATGAATCGGTTCAGGCAAGAAGTCGAGTTCGAATCATGTTGGACTCGAGTTCTTGCCTAAACCGATTAATTTCACTGGTTTAAAGTATTGCAAGGACGCCGAACATCATTCACCTAAGTGAAAACGCTTTTGGAACAGACCGTACTTATTACAAGCACGGAGTAAGAAGAAAGAATGGTGTAAGATTATAGATTTTGATGGGCTTAAACAAACAACTTGGGGGTCATCTAAAAGTAATTGGCGTAAAAGGGGTTTAGGCCAATATGTCTTCGTTTTTTTAAAAAGCGACGTCAAAAAAGCTATATCGTCCGAGGGTGCCACTGAAAAAAACTCACCCTATTAACAAAGGAGTCTCCCATCCTATATTTCTTCATCCATGACCAAGCTCTTCAGTTTGAAATATTTACATGGAAGAAATAATCAACAATCAAATGTGGCATTAGATAGTACAGCTTTAAGAATCGGCCTGCGAAATGCCACAATTTCCATGATTTCTTAATCAGAAAGGTTTTATATAAATGTATCCAACTTGAGACATCACAGGTTCCTAGAAAGGTATAAATAGGAATGAATAGAAACGAAAGGAAGATTGAATAGGAAGATGTTCGTATGATCTGAATGGAACAACAAGGTGCATAGAACAGTGGTAAAGTTCGAGGAAGGTGTTTTCAATAAACATTGTTGAAGGGTTCGTGAAAGATGGCCACATTAAGACGATCTTTAGTTGTGGATTGCTTTGGATGGTCCTTGGAAGTTTCTTTGGTGATAGGAGAGAAAGAAAGAGATGAGAGTCAGACGTCGGACGAAAGGAAGAACAAGGACATCTTCGTTCGAAGGGAAGAAAGGCAAGTTCCAATAGCGATGCTGCTCTGACTCGATACGTAGTCGCCCTTGTCTCAGAAATCGCAGTTGTTTTTACGCAAAAAAAAAAAAATCGTGCGCAATATCGCGATGAAAAAGAGAAAAAAACGCGAACAGTGTCTACTCACGTCGGTAAATCCCATTTCTTCGGCGTCATCCACTCCGGGAATCTCCGTTTTACCCTGAGAGACGAAGTGATATTCATAGATGTTGTCGCTGAGTAACATTCTACCTGAATTCGACCATTCAAAGTTCAGATGAGTTACAGGTTATAGGAAAAAGGTAAGAAGAAAAAAAAAAAGTTCGCTTGCAGGGGCTTATGGGGGTGGGGGGCAAAGATTTCCAGTGCAAAGGAAAGTTTATTATAAAAATTGGTAGGGGGGTGCATTCATTTTGGCGACATTGTTTAAGATCTTTAGTTTATGGACTCTTGAAATAGGAGATGGGTGAAGAGGCTGTCTAGTAATCAGATCAGCAGCATTCTGAGAGATCTGAAGAGTCGGTTTCAGAATGTGGGGTAAGGTTGAATTAAAAGAAGATCATGCTCATTTGGTAAGGCTGACTTGGCATCAGGGTAATGGGAACATCCATCTCTGTTTGTAGGAGAGAATGTTTGAAAGGTGACTTGTCAACCATCGACGTGCTTGGGTGTGATAACTCATTGGGGAACCCATAGACAGGCGTCCAGGATTACTCATAGGGGAAAGGTGGTAGATAGTGATTAAAAATATCTGAATTTTGAAGGCGTAGATTCCATCAAATACACTCCGTCGTGAAACATCTCTTCGTCGTTTGTTTGATTTATTCTCACCAAATCAAACCATACATAATGATGTCTTACTGACTCAAACCGTGATATGTGTAAGTGCACAAGAACAGAACAACACTTAAAGAGGAGAGTATGAAGAGTTCAGAAGAAAGAAATACGAGACTATACAAGAGAGATGATATGTATATAGGAGTAGAGAATAAGGAAGGTTCGTTGTTGCAGAACCTTTAGATTTACGCTTGCAGGTGGAGGTGGGGGGGGTCGGATAGGTTGACTCCAATGGTAGTCATTATTTCCATTGGGGTGCTGACGAGCCATAAGGGGGTGTCGAAAAGACAGTGGAATTTCGGGGAAGATAAGCTACTCACGTCGGTCAATAACAATTCCTCTCCGTCATCAACGTTAGGGATTTCAATTTTACCCTGTGACACGAAGTGGTAGTCGTAGATGTTGTCAGACACAAGCAATTTTGCTTTACAAAGTAGTCAAAAGAAAACAATATTAATAAAAATGAACAAATTTCCTTCTTTAGCTGGGGGCATGGGGGAAAATTTGAAAGATTGGAAATTCTAGAAAATTTGAATCAAAAGAAACAACAGTGTTTTAGATGGCTTGAGAAGAAATTTGATAGCAAGTATACATTGCCATTATTTTATTCAATAATATTAGAAAGAGTTGCTTAAGTTAGAACAAGCCGATTTAAATTTTTTAACAATTCTTAGTGCCACTTATTGCTAGTTTTCATTCAGCACTTGTTGTACAGGGTATCCTAAAAATTACCGTGCTCCTCTTCATGAACTTATTGTAAAAATATATCAAAGTTTACAGAGGTAATATATATTGAATTGGAATTTGTAGAAGAGATCATAATAAATCTTCGAAATATTCGCCATTTTGCTGGAGGCATACCTCAACACGTTTGCACCTTTTTCCTGGAAATAGACGTTTCAACACGTTTTGTACCGTTCATATAATTGTAATTTTCAACTCATCTACTGTATGGGATTACTTGCATACACTTTCTTCTTTAAATACATTCCCTCTTAGAGAAAAGTCAGAGATGGCAAAGTTTTTCAAAATTTTTTAATTTTGGGGGTGTCCTAAAAGTTTCCGTACTCTGACTTTGAAAATTAAAAATTTCAGAATTTTGAAAAACCTTTTGCCATCCTTTTACTTTTTTCTGTAAGGTTATTTAAAGAATAAAGTGTATGCAGGTAATCCCTTTACAATAGAGAAGCTGAAGATTGCAAGTACACGAACGGTACAAGACGTCTATGTCAAAATAAGCACAAACGTGTTGAGCTATGCCGCCAGGAAAATGGCAGATATTTCGTATATTCCTTTTTCGTACAAATTCAATCTATATTACTGCTGTAAAATTTTAATGTACTTGTACAGTAAATTCATGAAGAGCTAATACTGGAACTTTTAGGACATTATCGACGAGGCTGAAGCTGCACCCGATTTTCCACAAGTAAAATGTTTCACTAATGCCTCGTGCTAACTATCAAAAGGTAGAAAGATCGTAGATCAACTGTGACTCTTTTCCTAAGTCGGGACAGTTTCAATTTCCTAAGACGAAATAGTGTTTTCTTTTACAAACAAGGAAACACCATAAGAGAAGAAACTAAGTTGCCATAAAAGAAGTTGACGAAGTTGCCACAACAAATCGGACCATATGTACTTGCAGCTGAATCTATGTATCCAGTGCAAAGAGTTGGCGTATGAAATTGCATAAAGTCCGTTTTACTTGTTTTGTATGTAGCAACTAAAAGCCAAAGGTAGCAACATAAGAAAATTTAAATACTTTATCTCATTTTATTATACTGTAGTTTGCTATGTCCCGTCTCCTGCCTCCATAAGATGAAAATAGGAAATCAAATTCCATGAGTTCCAATTAGGAACCTTCGACTAGTCGCGCTGATGCTCTAACCCATTAAGCCATTGTGGACAAGGAAACATTACGGCTATATACATGTCCATTTGGGTTGATTAGAGTAGTTACATGGTCGGGGCATCTTTCCTACTGGCGTAATATTCATTGAAGAATAACTGATGAATGGTCTGTGAGGATTTATTTAAATTACCATACCTCAGATGTTTAAATTCTAAATGAAAATAGGAAAGAAAGTTCCACAACCTGGGCGAGAAGCAGGAAATTTTTTTTAAAATATCAAATTTCTTCTCCAGTTAATTTAATTGGTATAATTGTAAATTAATAATATTATTTTTCGTTATATATGTTAAAAATTAATTTAAAAAGATTTCAAATTTAAATTTAAATTTTTCAAGAAGAAATAGTGCCGGAGTCTAGAGCTCACCTTTAAGGCCATCGATTTTGCCAGACATGACTTGGTAGAAAATGTGGTATGATCGCTCCAAAGGCTGTTGGGAGATCACCCTAGCCTTCTCAAGCAGATCTGTAGAGGAAATAGAAGAAAACGTCAGACATACATAAAGCTGCTATAAATAGGGTTGTATTAGGAAGTCACTATTGTATTGATTGGCTTACAGGTCTCAATATCTGCACCGGCCAGTTTACCCAATGGGCCGAAGTGGATTCGAATGAATTTACCCTGGGAAGGAAGAGTAGCGATTTTTAGAACAGGACTTGCTTAGAATTAGAAAGATGATAGTTAATTCATGTATAGAGATAGAATATACTCACGAATCGGGAGGAGTTATCATTTCTCACTGTCTTAGCGTTACCAAAGGCCTCTAGTACAGGGTTAGTCTGGACGACTTGATCTTCTAAGTTACCCTAGAAAAAGTGCAAAATGAGTTAGATACTTTCTGGAAACAACGAATTTTGTTATGGAACATTCGATTTTGCGATTTAATTCTTAAATTCTAACGAGGAGACTTTTATGAGTATGACATGCAAAAAAGGAGGTTTGGTTACGAAGAAAATGACATTTGCAGCAAGCAAGGCATCATGCAATTTTTGTTAGCAATTCTAAAACGAAGGAATCTTTTGTGGACAGTACTCAAAATTTAACGCGGGAGCAAATGAAAATTGAAATTCAACCAACTTGGGCATTACTTACTACATTGTATATGTCTAAGGGGATCTAGTTTGGGAGTTGGTGATTCTTAAGTTTTTGTAATATTAATATTATTTTTTATTATTATGATTATTTCTCGGGAAAGGAGGAGAGAAAGTTTTCGTTGGAGTTCACACGATTTCACTCATTAAAACAGAACACACCATGCGGGAATCCGTTTGGGTTGTTTGTAGAAGGCAGTGATTTGAAACGCAGTAACAGCGAAGATCAGACAGGTGAAATCTTTCCCTGATTTCTCTCTACGTGTCTTGTCCTAACTTCAAAACTTCACTATCAGCAGCAACTGGTAACTGGAATAATGTCTGATGAATAGTGTAATCGCGGTGTTGGATCATTCATTCTTCCTAATCCATCTGTTTGCATAACTTGGTGGAAAATTTTCTATATCCAATTAAGATGCAACATAGACCTCCATTCTGATCAGGCAAATACTTGCCGAAATGGTGGCCTTATAGTAAATTGTAAGGTGTGGATAACCAGTTGAGCACCGAACTCCTTTGTTTTTGATACACGCGCAATAACTTTCTAAATCAGGGAAAGACTGTGTAATAATGGAATGCTTATGAATACCCCTAAGGGCCATATTATATTAGAGTTAATGGCTGTAATGATGCTCGTGTACTCAATGTTGAAACACTGAGTACAGAGTAATGTTAATTTCATTCAGAAACCTATGCCTTCTATCAGGTTAATGGAATGTTTCTTCTCTGTCAAGAAGAGAAGATGAGATTGTGATGGTTTTTATGGATTTGATTTTGTTTTTAAGTCCAAGGGGAACATCCAGAGGTGTTGGGAACGAACTTCATTCCGACTTTTTCCATAAGGAAATCGTTTGGGATTTTTTGTCTACCTTCTTTGCGTCTGCTTTTTTATCGGCATCTTTTTTGACCACGGCACCGACATTTGCGAAATACGCAATTACTTTCTTCGTGTTCTCAGTCTTACCGGCTCCAGACTCGCCTCTGTGTTAGAAAGAACAAGATTTGGTCGCATTAAACAAGTCTACAGCGCAGGCGCACACAGCGTCAACGCAGCAGCAAAAACGTAAAATAAAATAATAAGTAAAACAAACAAAACAACATTTTATGCGCAAAGAAGCCTGTTTGATTGAAGAGCTTTTACTTTTTTTTTTTTTTTAACCATTTTAGAAGCTGCTTAGAAATAGCGAACAATGCTCGTTTAAGGTTTAAAGCTACTTCTTGTTAATCTGTTTGGAAAAGAAATTTCTGGATAAAATACTTCTTCTTTTGGATAAAAATTAGTTTCCAAAGAAAATAGGTGGCTAAAGTAATAAACGAAAAGAAAAACTCAACGACCTATGGCCCGGGTTCTGGAATTTTTTCCTTTCGTTTCTTGCTTTATATCCACCAAATTTTTCGAGTAATTTTTCCAGAAACACCAAACATTGAATCTAAAAATGCAATTAGTTCTCTACAAGTGGGATTGCTTTATTTGACTCTAACATAAGCAGTTTCGGCTTTTATTTCCAGCTTTATCAAATAAAGCCAGAAATAAAAGACGAAACTGGTCGTTATATGCTACGTACAAAATGTTTACAGTACTTTAAAGCTACTTCTCCATCAGGTACCTAATAACAGAACGGAAACTAAGAATCTTTTGATATTTCTTGTTATATAAAGAGGATACAAAATTTAAAAAAAAATAACTTCATGATCAGTTTACTATTACAAATGAAGCATAGCCCTTTCTACGATGTTTTTAGTTGAAAAAAAGTTATGTTCTGTATAATTAGGTTCCCATCTTTAGGTGTGATATTTCAGGAAGAGAAATAATTATTCAAAAATCTATGCTATAAACGAGCATTATTGCGCACTTTTGTTTTGCTTATCTAAATTTGATATTTTCGCTCGCAAGCATATGAAGCAAAGCGGCTTAGCAGAAGTGGACTGTGGAGGTGGAAGGAAGAAGAATGGGATGTGGGATGGATGAAGATTATGCCGATTACAAGGCAATAATAATAATAACAAGGGGAAAAAAGTGAAGGTAGTGAGAGTGAAGGGTTGGCGTATGACTTACTCCACTGGTAAATTTAGTCTTAATACCGGACGCTGCGATTTGAGCGAAGTACTGAATGACTTTCTTGGTGTTTTCAGTCTTTCCGGCTCCTGACTCGCCGCTGTTTAGGGTAAAAAGGGAAAAAATAAATCAGGGAAGAAGGAGGACACAAGGTTTGTAGTAGAAGTGGTTGTGGTGATGGTTGTGGTGGTAGTTGGATTGGTTGGAACATCGATGCCGTACAGGAAACAAACGCTCTGCGCGCCCAATATACAGGCAGCTTGGCTAAAGTTGAAATAATTCCAGATTCTAATAATTCCATTGCATTGATGGATCGAATTTCGACTCAGACCTGAATTCTACTTGAAAATATTTTTTTATCAAATAATATGTATTTGAAAGGCACCAAATAATATGTATTTCATATTCTATTACTTATTACTCAAAAATGAGGTAGTCAAAGGTCATGGTAGCTTATCAGGTCTAAGTGAAATCGCCACAATCTTGAGTTGTTGATTTTTTAAATCTTGAGCTTATAAATGTTTGTTTTTTTAAATATTTTTTAAGAAAAAAAATTATAAAGGAATAAGAAAGGGGTTTTAAACTTACGTGATCAACATAGATTGGTTCTCTCGGTCTGGAATAAGAATAAGTAAAAAAATTTTAAGTACAAACTTATGAAAAATTAGAAAATCAATTCATTTCACTTTATATTTATGTTGCCAACGCTTTCACACTATTCTCAAAACATCTACATTCTATAATTTCACCTGCGGAAGTATTTTTGTAAATTATATTTGAATTGAAAATGATAATGGATAAAGTACCATTATAGAAATCATCCGTGAGATCTCTACATCATTACTGGATAACAACTACTCTGATAATAAATAATAAATATAAACAAGAGGCAATGATATTAGAGGCAATGATATTAGAGGCGACCTGGATTCGAACCTGGAAACTCGAGTGTCATATGCTCGTCCAATTGGTCTATCGCAGACACCCGTGCAGCCATGCTGTCACTAAGTGTCTTAAAGACAACCAAGTTGTCAAAGTGGAAAACCCAATGGGAGGCGGGCACCTGGCTCACAGGTCGAGAATTTCTCCAATCCAACCATCAGAAAGTTTGATGAAACTCGTATAATAAATAATAAATGTAAACTGGAGCTGAACCTCCAAACGTGAGGTAATGATATTATTTGAAAAAACGGAAGGAAAAACTTCTGCGACCTGGATTCGAACCAGGAACCTCGTCAATTTTCACCAAAGTAATTTCAATTATTCATCAATGTCCAACTTACAATATTCGAAAGGACGTGAGTTGAATAATGAATCTAATCAAAGTAACATTCCACAGAAGGTTACTTTTCGCTTTAGTATGAAATGAACCCATATTTAGAGAAGGGAAATAATGAATGTTAGAGAAATGATTAAAGCGAATTGAGCTTGTGTATCTTCGACTGAATAAGACATTTCAAGAAGAGTGTGAAAGTATCGTTCATGGTTATTAAACGAAGCCGACTTCATCTAATGACCACGGTATTGTATTGAAAGAGTTAATAATGTTACTACTTACTGGTTAACATGTCGTTGTAAGCTCCATCAGAAATGGCGAAGATGTGGGGAGGGACCTCATTTCGCCTTTTGCCCTTGTAAATTTGTACGACGCGGTTAGTATAGATGGGGAAGCGCTTGTAGGGGTTAATAGCAACGCAGAAAAGGCCGGAGTAGGTCTGAAATTATAAAGCATTTCATTAGAATAAAAAGTGCACTTCATTAAGTCTTTCTTTTACGCTGAAAAAAAGTTTCAACCTAATGTTTCCGCGATTTTTTATGATAACATTCTTTATACTAACTAAAACGAATTATTAAGATTTTATATTTCTTGATAGATGTTTGGTACTTAAAAAAACTAAAGTTTAGGTTATTTCAGATAGAATACTTCAATTTTCACAAAAACAAAACGACGTTAGCGATTCTAATTTTAACAGTAACTAAATAACACGACAATAATAATAATAAAATTTTGAACTTAACTGATTTAAGCACTCTCACCTTGCAAAAAAACACACTACTCGGAACTGCTTATATACTCAGGCGCTACTTTAATAGTTCTTAGCTCCTTGGTTAGTTTTTTTTTTTTTTTGAATTAATAAACAGTGTCATCATCATAAAAAATGATTAAAAAGTTATTGACGTATTTTGTACTTGGTTTAAATTTTTTTTTGTTAATTTATTAATTTGGTTGAGATTGGTTATATTTATGATAATTCGTTTAATTACCCCAGCGTATATTAATTAATTTATCAAATATTTGTCTTTATTAAGATTAATATTTCTTATTTAAAATTATATTTAAATTGTTTTATATTTTAAACGAATAAATTTATTCTTTAACTGAATTGAAACATTGAGGTGGAATTTATTATAGATATTACTCCTAACCTAACCTAACCTAACCTAACCCCATCACTGTTCGGATTTAAAAATACTCACTATTCATCAGATAAATAAAACACACCTACGTACTTTTATATATAAGTCAATAAATTTGATGTTACATATAGTTACCCCGGTTATATTGACTTTAGAATTGGAAAAACGTAATTACTCCACCAGAGAAGCTCGTAACTTACAGCTTCCAAAGGGAGTAATCGCGTCTCCCATGCCGGGATATGGAATGGACCAAGATACCCATGATATCCGCGCCATAACTTATTATTCAGTTTTATATTACAGAACACTCCACCGTAATATAAGGGTCATATTCTTGGCCTACTTAATTGTCGAGGGCGCTAACTGGAAATATGTAACCGACACTAACACTCACTAACACTTATAAACTTAGTAGTGACTATAATTTAGATATTCATTACATTTGTTATTACTAAATTCTATCGTTGATTTTGATTTAAGTTCGGTGCCCTGGGGATCCTACTTGTCGGCCTAAGACCATAGCGGATCCGTACGGGAACCATTTGTACATTTGTATTTGTTCAATAACAACAAATAACAAAATAACATATAGCATTTTAATAAAACCTCAACTCAAAAAACGTCTTTGGGTTCCACGTTGAAGACATCAAAAATCCAAGTAAAAATTAAGAAAAAGCATCATATGGAGGCAATTAAAAATTTAAGAGGCAATTAAAAATTTTAGTTCTTCTTGTTTTTTGAGTTCATTAAAATGCTATAAATCACTAATATTTAGAATATATTTATTTTTATTAAATAATAAGATCTTTATGTTAATATTATTTCATACATTATTTACAGTCATTGCTTTGTGAAGCGATTGTAAAAATTTTCAAAAGTGTCTTCGAAGGGAAGCGCAAAATATTTTTTTAAAGAATTTTTATTCCATTCTGAACAATTTAACTTTAAATTCATTGTAGTCATGTGGCTGTCTACGAAATTCAGTTTTATTCGTGGATGTTATTGTAATGAGGTTGATGATGGTGGTGGACTAGAGACGATTAACACCAACACGTGGTCTGACGTCGGGCGCGTATTTGCCGTGGCTCATTCCGGAGCCCATTGTTTACCTCTGCGGTCCAGATGTTTCGAATGTTTCGAGCAAGAAATAGAGTGGCGCCTGCGCAGTCGAGCCCCGAAACAGGACACCCGACACGCGATTGGCTGCGAACGCCCGGCGCACAACCTTAGTTGGACAAAAGGCGAGAGGGCTACCGAAATAGCGAGCCAGGACTGATGAGTAAGCGAAAAAAGGGAAGTAAAATAATGGCGGGAGGGGAGGAGCTAGAAACAAATTTCCACACAGAATAACTCTCTCTCTCTTCCTGCCTAATTAAATTATCTTTTTCGAGCATGAAACTTTTTTAATATTTTTTCTTTTATTTCACTTTTTTTTTTGGTTTCGTTTGCTCGAATTGAGTTCTACCACCCGAAACCCATAGGAAGGCTCGGCTCATTTCAAAGCCAGCTTTTTAAAATTTAAAAAAACGCAACCACTCGTTTCAAGACACGGCTTTCTATTTTCTTTCTTTTCCTCGTACACCATTTCGGGTTGTAAATGATCTGCTTCCGATGCTTATCTTCTGTGGAGATTCTCAAAATAGAGTTGTTTTTGCACAGAAGCTCACTCACATGAGAGAGAAGACTTTTCAATGGTGCATTTGTCTTTAGGCCAGAAAGGGTTGAGCCACCAAGAATTAACCTCGTAAACATTATTTAAGTTATTTAATATTAATTCTTTTTAATTTTTTTTTATTTTTAAATATAAATTCTGTATTCGTTGCGTTCATACGCGAAAAAAAAGTTTACGTTCAATGTGTGTTTCACAATACAAAAAAATGTTTTTTAATCTCAGCTACTAATATAAAAATATATTTTACTATCAAATTTCTTTTATGCTTGCATTTTATTGAAGCAATTTTATAATTTCCTCCAAATTATTATTAAAAAAAACTTTATATTCCTCCTCAAATATAAAAGCAATAAAACAGCACACAAAAATTAATAAATCTTTTAACTTTTCAACCATGTTTAAAAACATCGTTACTGAATTCACGAAGTCTTTCATTGCTAATTTTTTTCGAATTTTTTGATTTTGATTAAGATAAAGCATCAAAAAGTAAGTAAAAGTTACAGTAGCACACATTCCTATCTATTCGGGAACATGCACAAAATGGCGGTTCAAAATGACCTTTTTTGGTCCTTCAAACCGGATAGATAAGCCATGTTCCCGATTAGATAGTCTATGCATGCCTATTACAACTTTCACTTACTTTTTGATGTTCTAACCCAATCTGAATCAAAATCAAAAATTAAAAAAAAAAAAAAAAAAAAAAAAATTGGCGACAGAGCGACCGACTTCGGCATTCTCACTTAGTTTGTATATTGTTTTATTGCATTTACATATTGCAGGTTTTTAATATTATAAAGATTTATTGATACTAACAAAAAGCCGATTTAGAAAAGAAGGCCGAAATTATCTAATTTTTATTCAAAAAAAAATCTATGCTAGCAATTTTAAACAAATTTTACAGTAAAATATTAAATTTTTTAATGTGAGTATTTTAATTAAATTTGTAATTAAGTTTAAAAAACTTTTCAGTATTTTAAAACTTTTGTCACCATTATAAAACTCAAGTTCTAAGTGTTTCGCCCTAACATGTGGTAAAGTAAAAGGAAATATACAAAGGAACATGAGATAAATATACAAACACCAGGAACAAACAATATACAAATAGGAATGAGTAGAAATATTTGGATTTTTTTTCTTACAAACGATTGGCGGGGAAAAATTGTTTAAATTTTACAATATAAAAGGAGGATCCGTACAGAACAAAAGGATATATAAATTAGAATCTGAGCATACACTATGACCTTATGGCCATAATTACGCTGTATGCTCATATATAAAACAAAAGACATATTTATAGGAATATGAACTCAGATATCAGTCTCAGTTTAAGGAAATGTTGTTAGCCATGTTGAGACTCCTTACGATTGTTTGTACTTTTGTTGGCAATATTGTTGGCAAATTAGTTTATAAACATGTAGTAATTCTACAAACAATCGCTCGAATGACACCAAGGCAACAGTTTCTCCTTAGACTAGACTCTTGAGACGTGGACAGGAATGGTGGTAGACGATTTGAACTCTAGGAGATCGGTGTATACAAGAAGGATCATTAGGATATACATATAATAAGATACGGATGACTTAAAACAATGATAATATTGAATGCATTTATAGGACTAGGAAAAAGTGATTTCAGTGGGGGGGGGTGGGGGGGGGGTAATTTTTGGACATGACGTACGTAAAGTTGAAAGGTTGGTATATAGTGAGGCAAAATAGTGGGCGTGTGAATTGGAAAGCAGGCTTTGGTACATAGACAAAGGCAAAGGGTTAAAAAAGGCTTTTTATAATTGAGATATTTTTTTATGATAAAGCTTGAAGCATCGCAGAATATACGCATTTTGGCATATAAAGCTTTTTATGCATTATAATATTATTGTATAAATACGACCTTTTTTTTATATATATATATAAATATTGCGTCTCCATGTTCGTAAGCTTAGCTGCAATTAAATGAAAAGCTGCAGTATTGAAAGCTTAATATGAATTAATATTTTTTTTCTTTTGGTTCAAAGATAGATAGCTAGAGCGAGAATGAGCTTTAGAATGAAAGCTTAAAGAATAGAAGCTTAACCTAGCATGTTTTAAATATAGCTTATAATTTTAATAATTTGAATATCAAAGCTAAGAGTTAGTAATTCTCTTCTGCTTAATAATTTATTTAAGAATAAAAAGCTACGTTATCATGCAGTTGTTATCTTAGCGCTAATAGCATTGTTATTAAGGCTGGGTCAAGATAGAAATATCACCATTCTACATTTGAAAGGGACTTGGATCGATCCTCTATCCAAGTGACCTTCTTTCACCTGTTGGTGGTATTTTCTCTTGCTCCAAAAGCGGTTGCCTCACTACTTACGTAGATCAACTTGTGATAGTAACGTTGTTTTAAGTTGTACAGTACGCTAGGGTCATTAAGGTAGGTTAAATTGGACATGTCCTCGGCTTTCTCATATTTGGGAGGGTTCACTTGGTTGACCAGATCCTTTTTAACTTGACGTTCCTGAAATCGGCGGGAGAAGAAAAGAGGAAAAAAAAAAAAAAATTCCGTTAGATAGCCCAACGGGAATGACTACTTACGTAGATCAAATTCTTATAGTAACGCATCTTCAAGTTGTGTAAGACGCTAGCATCGTTGAGATACGTCAGCTCTGACATATCTTCACATTTTTCGAATTTTGGAGGGTTCACTTGCTGCACCATATCCCTCTTATAGTTCTTTTCCTGAAAGATAAAAGAATTAAACCCCGCAAAACGACAAGTAACGTTGGTCGCCTCCCTGATCTCACTTCTCCGAGAGCTCCATTGCGCTAAGTCAATTTTACAGAAAATAACCTTAAAACCTGAAACAGTAAATTAGAATGATTACATATTACAATTAAAGAAGCGTAAATTGTGGAAGAATTCTGATTTACCGATTCGGAGAAGAAATGAGCATTCTAATCTTTTTTATGGTAGTATTCTGAACTTCTCTATTCTTTTTTAATAGAAAATCCATGTGACAAAGCTGATAGCTCTACGTAGAATGGATACAAATCACATTTTACACTTCTTTGTTTTAATATAAGACTTACAGGCAAAATAAGAAAGTCTTGAATGATCCTATAGTGATTATTTTACACATGGTGGCTATAGTGGCTAGAAAGAACGAACACAAACATCCATGCCACTGCGGGAATTGAACCCGCGACCTGGTGATAGCAAGAACCAGAGGACCTGCGATTAGAGGACTCCTCGGCCACCAGAGTCAGCAACATAACAAACTAAGCAACTTATCTCAAATATGAGATGCAATAGTTTCAAAGGCCGGTATTTGGAAACGGACCACTGCATTGAGAGAGATATGTGATTTTATATTTTTTTTAAATTTCTATTATGCGCTATTAAGAATTTTCTAAAGAAGGTTAAGATACTTTAACAATACGAGAAATTAGTCTTATTAATTTTCGTTGACGCATTTCATAATAATTACATCTTCAGGGCAATGATCGATGTTAATATTTTGGACAGGTTCAAATTATAAAATATAATATATGCTATATTTCTTTGAATGATAGCCGCCCTCAAACAAACAGCGCAATTTTTTTTATTGGAAAATTGATTACCAATTTTATTATTAAGGTAATTTTATTAAGAAAACAAATAGAAATTTAATGCATAGAGGATTTTTTTACGTCATGCCTCCGGATATTAATGCTTTTCTCTGTTTATTTATTCATAAACGAAAAAAAAATTAATTAAGAAACAAGGAACCAAGAACGTGACGTAAATTACAATGAATGCGTTTAACGCCGCCCTCAAATAAACGCCTCACCCCAAAAAGTTTAAGAGAAATAAACGCCGCGGCGTTTATCCAATTCCATCATGTTCATTAATATTTATAAACCCTTATCCAATCAAAATTCTTCATATTTAAAATTGTTAGGTTTGATTGGCTTTTATTATATTTTATAATTTGAACCAGATTCTTTGTCCAAAATATTAATATCAATCATTCCTCTGAAGATGTAGTTATTACGAAACGCGTCAGCGAAAATAGAATTAATTTCTCCTAATAATTGGAAATATGTCATCCTTCTTTATAAAATATTTTAACCTTCCCATATATAAATAAAAACGCTTAAGTAGTCCGTGTTAAAATCACTGTCAATTTTTAAAATTTTAATTTCCTAATTTAATAACGCGTTCCTTAAAAAAAATATTTTTTGAACATTTTTAATTTGGCACCCTTAGCAGAATTTCAACAGGAACATTATTTGCGAGTCGATTCGTTCTCTTTGAAAGCCTTTTTTATAGGTATCACGACTAAGGAGCGTGTTACATATTGTGTCATTAAGCAAAGAAATGAACGTACTCCTTCTCCTGGGACATCGACGACGGTGACATCGCCCTTGGTGCTCTTGATCTCGGCATAGACGAAGCCCTCCTTCTCGTCGGGGATCCAGCAGGCCTTCTTGCCATCGTACGGCTTGGTCTGGTCGATACGTTTCTGCTCCAGAGACACAAACAAAAATTCAGTGGGATCGGGATCTTCAGGCATGTTGACGGTTGTTTACGGGGATTAAAGCGGAAGAAGCGACGATTAGTTGGAACTCCTGCGACACACTAAGTCAGCACAGCAGAACAGCCCTGGAGCTTCTCTGTAGAAGAAGAAGAAGAAGAGAAGGAACACACTTAGAGTAGATTCTTGTTAAAATTTTATGGTTAGGAAAGCTATGTTTAGTGGTAAGTCTCAAGTTACATTGGGACGACTATACTCTGACTTATAAGGAAGTACAAATAGCTTTACCCGGAAATAAGATATTTTTTTTATTAAAAATTCAAAATTACTCTCCTAACGACATTGGTTATGCTACAATTCTGATCAGCTAGAACTGAATTATGCACTTTTAAAAAAATATTAAAAAATAATCAGCTTCACAAGAATTAGGAAGAAACTTTTATAGGCCTGTATTTTTAATATTTCATTTATTAATATATTTTAACGCAATTTATTATACATTTCTCCCGACTCGTTTCCATGTTACATCATTTTCAAGGTTTTCATTTCTAAATTAAAGTAAAATTTACTTTATACTTTGGAAATGATCATACCTTGAAAATGTTGTAACATTGAAACGCGTCGGGAGAAATGTATAATAAAATAATATTAATACATAGAATATTAAACACTGCTATATATGGATAAACTCATATCTGTACTTTAAAATCTACACACTTAGGGACTGAATTTTATATTAACTTGAGACTTAGCATTATTCAATGCATATTGCAAACAATTGAAGACTACAAGTTCTGTTGGGTCTAAGTGCCAAAAATTCGTAAATGGAGATCTTTTCGAAAAAGAGTCTACTTTCCATGGATAATGAATAGCTAAAGGATGTATGTATCTATAGGAATGATAACATCATTATATTATGCCACTTAACTTTAATGTTTTCATTAAAACCACAAAATTAAATGTATTTTCTTGAATATCCGAAATAAAAAATTTGGCACTGAGACCCAATGAGACTTACAGTCTTCAATTAAGAATTTAACCAATTTGAAATGGAAATTTTTATTAGAATTTTTAGTTATGTAAAACATTATAATAGACGTCAAGTCGAAACAAGAAAACTAGAATTCAATTCCATTTGTTATAAAAATAAAAATTAAATTAAATTAAATTAAAAATATTTATTTAATAATATCGAAAATGTCAATACCAAGCCAAGTAAATTTAAAAAAAAAATTATTGAACATTTCTGAGAGTTGATATTGACGTTTTCAATATTTAAATAAATTATTATTTTTAATTTAATTTATTTTTAATTTTTTTTTTTTTTACAAGAAATGGGATTAAATTTTAGTTTTCTTGTTTTGAATTAAGGTCTATTATAATGTTTAACATAACTAATTAAATATTTAGCTAAATAGAGGGATCGTCACGGCTCTTTAGCTGAAATCGCAATTCTCTATCGCATATTAAGCGAGATTAATATTATAAAAATATTCTTATAAAATTTAGTTTTATAATTATTCAAGTAGAAATTTCAAATCCTAAACGAATGAACAACTAGCTAATCCACATATTCGCTTTTAAGGTAATATTCTCTAAAACGCACAGTATCCTTTTTTTGGAGCTTGTAGAGCCTAAGATTATCTTAACATCTCGTATCACTTCATTGCATAACCATATTTCAAAATAAAAAAAATATAATAATTTAGAATTGTTTTCGAGAATTTATTTTAAATGAGCGGCGGAGCTAAAAGGGGAGCAATTCATCAACCCCGTCTCTTATAAAAAGCTCCTCGAAATATTGCAGGTATTCAGGTTCCTCTTCCAAGATGTAACATGTTCTATTTGGCAGCTTCAATTAGGAAGGGGAGGATTTTTTTTTTAAGAAGAAGAAGAGGAACTTTTTTTTTTTTAAATCCCTGTTGAACGGCGTGTTTCTCTTTCAGCACATGATGTGGGCCCCCGTAGCCTTAGCCTTAGGCCGCCGCCAATGTGTTTAAATTTAGCTCTCGGCTCTCAGTTTCCGGATTCGGTGTGTGAAAGCCAGCTCATCTTCCAGCCGTCGAGATTCCTGAGGAAGATTAGAAACGAGTTTCAAATAAACTTTTTTTTCCACTTCACTTGCTGACGCCGTCCATTAGTAATCATCCGTTTTGATCGAATAATTGAATAATCGAATAAATAGTGACAATGGGCTTAACTGTCTTGCAATACAATTGAGCTGTGCAGGGAAGCAACTCAGCTGTTCTTAGGGGCAAGCTTTTCTTAAAATCTGTTATTATTAAAAAGCTATTCTCTTATATTATATCTTAGGCGATCTAGTATATTAAAGCTTATACTATTGTAGCTTAGGCTGTCTATTGACGAGTAATGTAAAGTATGTGCTAATCTATAACAGCTAATACCATCTACTAGCAATAGGGTAGGCCAGCTATCATGCTAATTTTAAGATCCTATATTAATATATAAGTCTAACTAGTTATGAATATTAATAATTGTAATAATAATAATAATAATAATAATAATATTGGAGTGCTATTATGCATCCATCAGTCTAGGCGCTATGAACCAATCTCTAGACTTCTTTTCTAGAATAAGAGATGTGTCTATACTCAGCACTGATTCCCAACGCTGGAAGCTGCGTCTCGGTGGGCGACGTATCCACAAAAAGCAGCTGTTGAGATTTGTCAACCGGTGACCGATCCCTCGATTTATCCAACTCACGCTACTCACTCACACAACGCAATCACGCAACAGCGCACACACACGGTCTGCTCGCACTTACGTTCGAAAGCCGTTCTGACCGAGAGTATGGGATTACCCACTTATAAACGCCTGCAATCGGATCGTCTGCTAGGGGGAGCCTAACTTTGGTGGAAGGACGCCTCTGATTGGCTGACGTAGGTGCTCTAACTTTGCCTCTGCCCCCGACGAGCCAATGAGCGGCGGCTTTGCTTCTTGGGTTCAATTCTTCCTTTTAAGGATCAAAAGAATGAATGAAACTACAAGAATCTCCACCGCCGGTCAAAATGGCTCGCTCTGCTTCTATATGAGTCTGTTACTGAAGCTGCAAAATGATCAGGCTGCAAACTAAAAATAAGACCACGTGGCCAGGCGAGTGCCAATCGTTAAGCATGTCTAGCGGAAGTACACGGCACCGGAAACTCTGGTTTGCCCACTTTTTGCCGGGAAGGAATCGATCATTAACCGTCATCTCCGGGCGAAGCATTCATAAATCTCGTATGGAAACCTCCCAACATAGGCTAATGGCGACGTCATCAATCGAAATCAATTCACCGAGCGTCGTCGTCATTAAACTGTTTTAATGGGAAAACCAATTTATTTTTTCTCCTTTTCTCTTTTTTATCTTTGGGCATTCTTTTACTAAATATGGGAGGGAGGAGCTTTCCATTCTGAGCGCGCTAAAGGGAAGCGTTCTCAGCTTACGAAAGGAGTGAAGATGGAAAACAGATACACTCGTCTTCTTCTTCTTCTTCTCTCTTTCTTTTCATTTCTTAAAGAAAGAAAATCTAAAAAAAAATTACCTGAACAGAGTGCTTGCATAGTTTTTAACTCACTGCCCTCACAACGCATAATGCATTTTAAACATCTCTCAAGTGAGCGAATCTGAGAGCGCAAGTTTGGAGATTCATTTTAATTCTTCCGTTGCATTTTTATTATTCTTAATATTGCAATATTTAAACGAGCGCATGTCTGTAATATATTTTCCATACTTGGAATATGGCCTCCCACACTTTATCATTAACTCTCAGCATTGCCATTAACCCTTATCTCTTCATTGAACCAGTGAAGCCAGTTTATTGAGAGTAGAATTTTTGTAAAGGTTCTAATTTTATTTTTTGAAAAATTTGCATTTTGTTTGATTTACTAAGCGTTTTTCTTGTATTTAAACAATTATATTTTTATTTTCCGTTAGATTATAGGACATTTCAATTTGTCAAAAGGGGTTCTATTTTATTTTAATTTAATTCAAAATATTAGATTTCATGATAATTCTCTATTATCCTTCATTATCCGAAACGTCAGTTTTTTCAGGATCTTACCATCCTGTATTCAATTTTTATTATTTATTACATTTAAAATAAATTAGATTGCAACGCTTAATACGTTGAGGATAAATTATTAATTGATAAAAAAGTACTTAAACATTAAAGGCTCTTTAGTCTAAGAATGGTATGAAAAAAAAAGTTATATACATAAAACACGGCGATTACAATTCGAGACTATACAAAACATAATAATAATAATAATAATAATAATAATAATAATAATAATAATAATAATAATAATAACAGTGAATACATTTGATTGTAATCTCTGCATTTTAAGGATTTTATGTATATGAGTGTTTTGTTTTCATGCCATCCTTTGATTAATGCTATCCACAAGCTGTTTTACTATTTGATATTTATTAATTTTTAGGGTTTCCCAGGATGAAATGCTTTCTGGTCAGTTTCATTTTCCATTTCTCTTACATTCGCTGTATTTTAAAACTGTTCCATTTACGAAGACTGCAACTTCAATCGCACGAATATTTGTAAAGCAGATCCTGCGCTTTACATTTATTAAATACAGGCGGATCCGTCAATGCTTCTCTATTGCTAAATATGAGTATTGAACCTAACCTAACCTACCTATCGGATTTCATTCAAACCACTCTCTAAACACTCCTGGCACTAAATAAACTCTAAACAAGCTGAAATTTTCAGCGAATTCGGTCGAGTAGTTTTTGAGTGTATAGGGCACGCGCATACGAACATTGCCTTTTATTTATATAGATTTTAATGTACATCCAAAAAATAGATAATTTGCTATCTCGGATTTAATAAACAAAAATTAAAATATTAACAATTGGTATAGCTATAAGAATTATAGAATTAAAATTGGATTTTTACAATGAATTAAAAAAAAATTACAAATTTTTTTATTTAGATATCAAATTACATTTTGCTGTTTTCTAAATGAAAATATATATACAATAATATTACAATTAACTCTCCAAAATTTGCGCAAATTTTAGATTTGTAATCCATATCATAGATGGGATTCCACAAAAGTTCTGTACATCATTATTCTTATTCACCACACAGTGGTATATACAATATATATAACTATTTTATAATATAATCTATTACACCATTATTAAAATGTTTACATTGGTTTGACACATCTTATATCTTTACAATCGATGCATAAAATTCTTAGCTTGTCCGGCAATAAATTCCATTCTTGTATGGCATTAAAGGGAAAAATGCTACACTTAACAAATTTTTACACGGCCAGATAGAGGACAACCCTGTGGAACTCCATTAAGGCAATAAACAACTTTATCTACTTCTACATTATATTGAATCGGCCTGTTCTGAATATATGAACAGACTAGTCTGATATCAGCGTAATTATTGATAACGGGCTAATCATTGCAATAAAGTATAATATGAACATGGATTTCCGTAAGGTCGTTTTTAGAATATTAATAATAATAATAATTAGTAAGTTATACAAAAATTTAAATTAGATGGTATTAATAAGGACCAATATTAGATCTATAATCTGCTATCTGTTTAATTTTCTTGCAATATTTTAAATGGTCATATTGATGCACCACATCTTTTAGCTTCGTAGCTCTAGAGTTATTAGGGGAAGCAGCTTGAAATTATCCGCCAGATTTTATTCCTCATCAGCGGGATGGATTGATCCTGCGACTAAATTAATACAGCTATATAATGATTATGACTGATCAACTAACGTTCTTGCCAACATCTTTATCTAACCCATACATTGAACCCGTATTGGTGTTTGCCCGTTGGAGAGTAATTTCTTTTTTCCATGCTCTCTTTTATTGATTTCGTGGATGAGAGATATTTGTTGCTAACAGTACAATACAATGAATAATTTATTATCCATAAATATGTAGGGTTTTTTTAAATTCTGAGGTTAAAAATTATCGATTGTTTGGAAGTTCATATATTAATTCTCAGAATAAACTAATTTACAATCAGTATTTTAATTTACGAATCTTTCTTGTGAATATTTTATTTAATATCAGTAACCCCTTTTTTGGACGTCGTTTGATCGGTTTTCCTGGTTCTATAATAGCTTGAGTAAAACTGGTTTTTTTTGGGTTTTTTTTTTTTGCATATTAATATGAATACTGTTAAATAAACATAAAATAACACTGGTCGGCATCAAAATCCTCCCTATAAAAATAATGGTTTATTCTTATATATTTCTCACTATTAATTCCAAATATGGCAATGAAATTGCTGTATCACGTACCATTTTTTTGTGGCGGGAGGGGGGAGGGGGAATGGTTGCCGTTAAAGTGAAAATAGTACATTGCTTTTTAAAACATTAGTTCTGAAAGCGTGGTAAAACATGGAGAAAGGTTCCACCAGGATATAGCTTAAACTGAAAAGCGATACAGCGGCAAAGTGAATCAAACTATGTTAGCGGATTACTGCTGGACACACCAACAGCACAATACAAGAGAAAAAGATAACAAAATGAGGTTTCATGAGACCCTTCACTGATTTGTTAATAAGATGGTGCAAAATAATACCTTTATTCATGTTTTCATTTTTATGTTGAATTGTAAGTGAATATATTATTCTTTTTATTAATTTAAAACTCTCTCTCTTAAAAATGGTACGTGATGGTGCAATTTGAATGTCATATTTAGATTTAGGATGTCAAAGCTATATACAGGGTGCTTCTAAATTATCTCCCTGTTAGATGTTTATTACCCACAAACTATTACAGATTTTAACGTGATTTTTTTTATTTACAAAGAAAGAAATACTCAAAAAGTTTGTTGGCATGCTTTAATAAATTTCAATGCCCCCCTATTTATGGCGTGAAGGACATCAAAGCGAAACTCGATTTCTTCCCCTCTTCGGGCTAGCATTTCGAGGGTGATTTCAGTGATTATTTCTTGAGAGTTTCAATGTCGTCAAAGTTAGTCTTGTACACTCTGTCTTTCACATATCCCCAGAAGAAAAAATCCAGAGGGTTTGCATCGGGTGAGCGAGGGGGCCAAGGGATTGGCCCATCCCTTCCAATCCATCGTCCTGGAAAGTTCGTATCAAGGCACTGCCTAACTTACAGGCTCCATCTTGTTGGTAGACTATTTTGGGCTACAGTTCTTCCACCTGTGGAATCAGGTAGTTCTCCAGCAGATCTAGGTAGGTTGCAGCGATAATGGGGTCTGCAGGGAAAAAGAAAGATCCGATTACTTGATCATGTATTAAACCGCACCAAAATGGTAGCCCGAACATGGGAGAAAATCGAGTTTCGCTTTGACGTCCTTCACACCTTAAATGGGGGGCATATTGAAATTTATTAAGGCATGCTAAGAAACTTTTTGAGTTTTTCTTTGTGAATAAGAATAATCACGTTAAAATCTGTAATAGTTTATGAGTAATAAACATGTATAATACGGGAGATAATTTAGAAACACCCTGTAGTTCATATATTTTTTTTGCAGGGAGAACTTTTTTTTGGCCGACCACTGTAATCACTTATATAAATTACACGAAAAAATTACTTCAAAAATAATCTTCAATATATCAAAAATTTTAAAAATTTATAATAATTGTAGAAATTTTTATTAATTACGATGAAAAAACTTTTTAATTGAATTTGCCTTATTCTTGTGGTTTTAGTGCTGAATCCGAATGTGCTTTTAGATTTTTTCTATCACGACACGTTTCCCATTAAGCACATAGAGACTGAAATATTAAAGCAATTGGTGTGA
This sequence comes from Rhysida immarginata, assembly GCA_023313115.1. Lineage (NCBI taxonomy): Eukaryota > Metazoa > Arthropoda > Chilopoda > Scolopendromorpha > Scolopendridae > Rhysida > Rhysida immarginata. The sequence goes on along the minus strand of JAHWFO010018671.1, from coordinate 4,072,036 downwards.
AGAGAAGCGGCTGCAATGTTAAAGTATTCATATTTTCAGCCTATTTTAGTAAAGGGGTTATGAAAAGATGTCATAACCAATGATGCCAGCTTGAACCAATGATGCCAGCTTTATTGAGAGTAGAAATTTTATGTAGTGTAGAAAAAAAGTTTGTTGAAAATTTGCAGTTTATTTGATTTAGTAAGCGTTTTTGCCATTTCTTTCTAAATTACGATTATAGTTTTATTTTCAACAAATTCCTTTCCTTTCTGAATTCTCTGTTATGTTCCCACTAGATTATAGGACATTCTAATGCTTCGAAATAGTTTGGGCAAATGGTACGAAAGAGTGAAGGCTTAAATAATTTGAAACATAATTTTCCAAAAATTATTGAATCGTTTTTGAACTACGATTCTTTTTGGAGCTAGGTTAGGTTAGAAGAGAACATAAAGGACATTCTTTAAAGTCACGAAATTTCTTCAGCCCTCTCAGTCCGTCCCTAAAAGTACAGTGGACATGGACTCAGTGTATTAAAAGATGATTTCCAAAACCTGCTTTCTTCACTTTAACTAATTGTTCAGGAAACTAGAAAAAATATAATGTCTCTGAAAGAAAGCAAACTTTTTGTGAAGCGTCTACATAAAAAATAGTTGGTTTTATAAGGAATATACCATAATGTCGACAAAAGACCAGATAGCCATAAAACCTCGGGTTTTTAGAGGAAGCCGGTTTTGGACATTAGCTCTTCATATGAACATGATTCTTACTTTGTTTAGTAAAAAGTTTTCTAAAAGATGCCATATGCAGTGAAATGAACGTCTTTAAACGACCTTTCAGCATGGGTTGAAATTTTAAATTGCCCTAGTTTTATAATTTGTACGTAAATTGTTTTTGTCGTCAATACAAATAATTTAACAATTTTAAACATGGGAAAAAATTACTATTAAGACAAAATGGGGGAACTGAAAGCGTTAAATAAACCTTAAAGAATATTCCTTATGGCCTCTTGCAACCTAACCTAACCTAGCCTAACTTTAAAACAATGATAGCTTTGGTATTTACTTTATGTATAACCGATGAATGCTTTATATTAAAAGATAACTTGGAAGTACTAACCGACGAATGAACCTAACTTAACGCTTTTTCGAATGTCGGTGTTCTAATGCCAATTCTACAATAGAAAGGACAAAGGACGACGAAGAGGCTGAAATGAGGAGAAAATTAGCAAGTTTTAGCCCAATTGGAAACTCTCTCCAAGAATAAGAAGTCGATGGCAAAGTTGGAAGGAAAAAAATAAGTGAAAATGAGCCTCTCCCCCCTTTCTCGTCGTCGAGGGAGAATTGATCGCTCCATACTAAAGATAGAGTGGCGATGAGTGTGTGTGCATGCGTGCGCGGATTAAAGACGAACTGTATTGAGCAGGACAGCATTTCCCGTCACCTTTAATGATTGCTTTCCTTTTCATTCCTCACAACGGCTGGAAATTATTCACACCTGTTCCTCTAGACACCATACGTAGGACGATCAGAACAACTTTGGAAAGACGAAACAAAAGTTTCCAAATAATATTTTCGGAAGAAATAGAAAGAGCGATCCACGGATTCAGATGGCAGAGGTTCATTATTCTTTTGTATTCTTTTCCATGATAAGGAAGGAAGGAAATCGTTGAAGGAGAACAAGAAGAAGAAAAGGCTTTTGCCGACTTTGCTCCTGTGCTGGCCGTCGCCCAAAAGATGCCTTCCCGTCCCTTGACTCGATTCCACCAGAGGCTAGGAGAGTAGCATACAGGCTTCAAATTCCTCGCTCTTTTGAACAAGATTAGTACCTTTCGCCAGTAAATTCGCTGATCCTCGCGACGAAAAAAGAACTCGAAGACGTTCAATGTCAAGCACACGCAACGTTCAAATGATTGTTTCCGAGAAAACGAAAAATCATCTTTCGTGTTGCCGAGTTCACTCCCGATTCAAAAATAAGATTGTAAAAATTCATTTCACATCAACGAGATGACAACTTAATTTATACATGCAATACTCGAATTTCTCGGAATAGTCTAAATCATAAAAAATTCTTCTGTTATTGAGTAAGGTGAATCACAACTTCATCTTTTATCTCAGTACAAGTTAATAATTTCACATTTCCCATATAAAAATTACTGTCCTACCGTGGAATGGTTCCCGTATTTCTTTGAATAAACGCCGCGGTGAGGCGATTGTTTGAGGGCAGCATTAAATGCATTCATTATCACATTCTTGTTTCCTTTTTTAATTTTTTTATAAATTTTTGGGTAAATATTTAAATTTCTATTTGTTTTCTTAATAAAATTACTTTATTTTTATCTTAACAATAATTGGTAATTAATTTTCAAATAATAAAAGCTGCGGCGTTTATTTGAGTGCAGCGATAAAAATGGGGCAAGACTTCGTGATCCAATTAGAGCAAGATAATAGTCAAGAATTGAAAATGTATCAAAGAAATCTAAATAACGTAAGCTTATTACGTACATTAGGACATTAAAAATTATCTTTAGACAAATGATTTAAAATAATCTCTGTAGAAAGTGGCCCATAAGATTACGATATTAAAGGAATTATAAATTTTATAAGATCAAATGTAAACCATGTACAGGAAAACCTGTGCTAACGACCACCTGAGCTTAACGACCACTTTTGCTTGATCCCGCGGAAATTTACATGGGAAATCTGTTAGCGTAACGACCACCTCTCTAACGCGACCAGCGACCGCTATGTTCGATCCCCTTTGTATCTAAAGCTTTACGGAAAAACGACCACTTACGCAACCAATCAGGTCCTAACCTAACTTCCAATTACATCACTTTTCTCTGTAAAGAATCAATCAGGTGCTAATTATATCACTAGACTATTCTCTGTAATCATCCAGTCAGAGTCAAGAGATACAAAATTGTAACAACGAGTTCTTTTAGCCTACTGATAGTGTTAACTTGGTCAGGTCTGTCTTCGGGGACGCAAACGTTGCTCTAAAATCACTGGAGGTGTTTCCATAAAATCCGACCGGTCGCAATCGTGAAATTTCAGTTTCGAATAATCATCATCAAAACTGCCTAAAATCATAAACGGAAAGTAGTTCAACCACGTTATCTGCTAGTGACCGGTTAGACTTTATGGAAACGCACTGGACGACTTCGAAAAATGTTTTGAAGAATCAATTTTCACTATGAAGATAGGAAAGGTCATACAAAGTAACTTAGATTATTTTATAAAGAAATAAACAAGTCTGTATGTTGAGGATTTGTAATTTTTTTTAATCAACCTGTATATAATGACCACCTGAGCTTAACGACCACTTTTGCTTGGTCCTGTGGGTGGCCGTTATAGACAGGTTTTACTATATGGGGTTCATAAGGAATATTAAAACGTTGCAGACTGAGAATGCACATAATTAGTTAAGTTAATCCTAACCTAACCTTTAACTCAGCCTAACGTAATTTAATCTATCATAATCTAGCATAACCTAATCTAACTTAAGCTAACTTAATGAATTAAATGGAAATTCTTCTTTATAAATGATAATAGAAAAGTAGATAAGATAAAATAAAAATATACAATTCACCAATTACAGTCCAACATTGTATAAGATTTTTCAGTTAAGAGATGAAAGAGAAGTTTTTTTTTTTGTTTTTTTTTTATTTTTTTATTTTTTGCGGAATTCTACATGTCTTCGACATCTTCAATTTCCTTCTGATCTTCATTTCTTCAAGATAATTTTTCGAAGGTCTACATTTGTTCAACTTCTTCAACATTTTCAATTTCCTTCTGCAAAAAAATTATCATTTCTTCCAATAACTGAAACAACTCATACAATATTGGATTATAATTGGTGAACTGTATTTAATCGGATGATGGATGCACATTTCGGCAGCCAAGCTGCCTTCTTCAGCATACAGGAGAGCTTCGATCAGAGTAGGCAAGCTAACCTAACCTAACCTAAACTAACCTACCTGACCTAAACCTCACCTAACCTAACCTAGGCTAGGTTACGATAGGTCAGGTTAGGTTAGGTTAAGTTTAGGTTAGGTTAGGTCAAGTTAGGTTAGGTCAGGTTAGGTCAGTTTAGGTTAGGTCAGGTTAGGTTAGGTTGGTTAGGTGAGGTTAGATTAGGTAGGTTAGGTTAGGTTAGGTTTAGGTTAGGTCAGGTCAGGTTAGGTTAGGTCAGGTCAGGTTAGGTTAGATTAGGTCAGGTTAGTTAGGTTAGGTTAGGTTAGGTTAGGTTAGATTAGCTTGACTACTCTGATCGAAGCTCTCCTGTATGCTGAAGAGGACAGCTTGGCTGCCGAAATGTGCATCCATCATCCGATTAAATATTTTATGTGGTTTAGTGGTTTGTTCTCCTTTCTTCTGGTGAACTGTATATTAAAATGTGTTTTAAGTTATTTTATTTTATCTACTTTTCTATTATAATTTATATAGGAGAATATCAGTTAATCTATTAATATAATCTATTTCTCTTTTATCCTTTAAATATTTAACTAACTTAATGAAACTGATGGAGGCCTTGCAGCACATAGATAGGAAGAAAACACATAGAATTGCGACTGGAGTCGCCTTTTATTCTTGGCTTCGTTGCTCTCACCAATCAGTGAGTTCTGTCTTTACTGCCTATTCTATAAATTTAGGCAATTGTCTTTTTGCTTTATAATCACCAATTACTGTATGTATTCTACCATATTCTGTATATTAAGGTGTATAGCCTCTTCTTTTATATCCTTGACAAACCCAGGAATAAAAGGCGAAACCGGTCGGAATTCTGTACTTCCTGTGATTTCTTTCTCGCAATGTATTGCAAGGGCTCCATCAACTTCTTCAAGAAGGACAGAACAGAGAACTCCCCATTCTTAACCTAACTGAGTCTAGATAATCTAACCTAGCCTAATTCATGAACCAGATCCATCAGTGGGAATTTTTAATGTTGAATTATTAATTTGTTGATTGAGTTCACTGCTCTGAGAATTGAAAGAACTTGAAGAAAATACATCTTAAAACGAGCTAACTCAACAAACAAGTTTCTAGTGTATACAATAATAAAAAAAATCATGACTTCGTACACTTTAATGTGCTGAATTTCTAGTTTAATTAAAAAGTATTAATTAAATTGTGTTGGGCGTATGTTGGACCATTATCTCCAGTATTTATATGTTAATTATTTTAGTATAGTTTTTTATGTTGGATTTTGTGACTGTAGCAGCTAGAAAGAGATAGTGACATAAAATAAATAGTAACACCATCCTAATGAATATTTGGAGATACAATCTGCTCATTTTTGTGGTGGGATTGGATAACATTTCACGAATTCTGAATTCTCCTTTTTCCTTCAGCATAATTTGATCTTTACGAGAATTCGTCAGTCACCATTTCTCTCATTTACTCGATTTATCGGCGTGCAAAATTCGTTAATGGCATTTTTTTCTTTTCTTTTTTTAAATCATTTTTTTTTGCTCCAGGCACGAGCACACTGTGAGTTTTGATAACTCTAAAAATTTTCGCTGAACGAGTTGCTTGTCCCTGCCAAAAACCTTCAAAGAAAGATATTCACCTGGAAAGTGAACCTACTCTTTTGAATTCACTCCGAAAGAACGTTTCTTTTTAAAGAATACACATTTCCTCGACACGAACACAATTTAAATAATTTCGGATAATATTTGTGTGTAGCTAAGATTGTGTGGGTGTCTGTGTGTTTAGCAATTAGTGGATTTCTCGCGGTTTAATCTAGTGGTTGGAAGCGGATGTCTTTGACAAGGATAATGAGGAAGCAGCGGAGTTTCCAGAGAAGGAGAGCTTTTTTTTTAATGTTTATGAAGGAATACGAGTTCAAAGCAATAAGCATTGCGGCCGTCATAAATTTTCTTTCCACCTCTTGCCAGAAGTGAATTGAACCGAGAAGTTTAAAAAGCTAAGTGACCCTTCCACTCATAAATCGCAGCAATTTTTAGACGAGAGAAGCAAGGCTTACTGTCTGCCTCCGACGAAATTATTTCCCAGTGAATCACGGAGAAAACATTCGAAGGCGAAATGGATTTGCGAGCATCCTTTGAATGCCTACACTTTGCCTTGAAACATTGATAAAGTAGTCAGTGAAATTAATTATTTCTGGCAATTCGAGTTAAAAAGGCGTTTACATTATCAGTCAAACATCATTTTATTAAAGAATACCGTCTTTTTAAAGGAGATCTGTTTTCTTCATACGTATAAAGTACAGTCTACATAGAAATTATGCGATAAACTAAAATACAAATAATGTAACCCCCCCCCCCCGTTATTAGGAAATTCAGGGGACCCAAAGAATTTCAAATTAATCAAATCTAAAACTTTTCGTCAACAGTCTTATTCAGAAAAGTATATGTAATTGGGTATTGAGGTTTGTTTACATGTGATTATTTAATTTTTTGACATACCACTGTTCACAGAACTGTACAAATAGAAAATATTTGTGGTACATCACTGCCATACAGGATGTACGACAACATAAAATATATTCTTGTTGGGTGGTGCAAATTTTTCTTTCTCATCGTCGTTACCACTCTTTGCGTCTTCTTTAGATCCGTCATCTTCATTTTCATTTCGACTGTGTTCCACTATGTCGTCCATGTTTTTGGAATGTCAGACCTCCCATCTGCTCTCTCTGACTTTGAAGGAGTTCCCATTCGTTCGATATAAAAATGCAGTGAATAGGGTTGCAGGGAATTTTATGCAATTCTTCTGATCACTGCATTTTTAACCGACTTCCAAAAAGGAGATTATCAATTCGGTAATATTGTTGGAATTGCACAATATTTGTATATGTTAGTCTATATGGGCTTCTAAACAAGTATGCCAAATTTCATAAGTGCATGTATGTATGTTTGTCCACGTATTTCTCATAAACTAGAACTCGAATTGCAATAATTCTTTTTTATTGGATTAAGTATCTTTCAACTTAGGGAAGAGTCGAAGTTTCATCAAAATCGGTTCAGTAGTTTTCAAGATATGAACTGATATAGCTAGGCGATAGTGAAAGTTTCATTAAGTCGTTTTTTGTATACTCTGTTTAATCTTGTTTAATCTTTTCTAAGGGAGCTTATCCATCAGCACATTAAAACTTGCTCATATAACACCTAATTTCAAAAACGGTGACCCCTACAGCTTTGTGAATTACAGACCAATAGCAATGGCGGCAGTATTCTCAAAGATTTTTGAGAAAGTCTTTTACATTCGACTCGCTCATTACACTTACGCAACTAACCTTATTAGTCCATGCCAACATGGTTTCGTTCCTAATTGAAACACAGATAGAGTGTGTTATGAACTCACCGAATATATTTCAGCGAAGATGATTGATAATAAATTTGTGGGAGCCTTATTCGTAGACTTCACAAAGGCCTTTGACTCTGTTCTAACTACACTGTTACTCTCTAAACTTTACAAGCAATTTCATAATTACGGTCTCCCACTGAACTGGATTTCGGACTTTCTTTCCAATAGGTCCTATCGTCTGTATAATGGCGAAATTTATGTCAGCTATAGTATACAGAAATCATAGTGCGCCTCAGGGGTCGATTTTGTCTCCTCTCTTGTTTCATTAATGATCTATCTGTAAACTTTTTACATGCCAAAGATTATTATGTATGCCGACGACGTAGCATTACTTTTAGCAGATAAAGATCCGGATGTGCTTGAACTATCTTTAAATTCAATATCGTCACTATTATCCGATTGGTGCCACTATATAGGCTCAAGATGAACTATGTTATTTTTAGCCTTGTTCTACAATATAAATTGCAAATGTAACTTTCTTGGAATGAATTTCTCCATTTTGTTTTTCGTATTATCCGGACATGGGACCAGGACCAGAGGAAATTTTGTATTAAGCCGGGATTTCTTATTAACCGGTTTCATAATAAAGGCGTTCGACTTTAACCAAAACGTGTTTTCTTTTTCAACTGTTACTTTTTTGAAATTTAATTTGAAAAGGTTAGGTTAGGTTAGGTTAAATTTTGAAGTTTAATTTAATTTAATTTAATTTGAATAATCTAATTATCCAATTGAACACTAACTATAAGTTACAATAGTGAATAATTTATAATATGTTCAGTGAGGGTTTTTATCGTACGTCATACTTCAGCTGTTCAAATTAATGACTATAATAAGCCCTAAGGTCATGTAAATAGCGGTTCATGACCGCACGCACAAATGAATGACGCTTTGGCGGTCTGAGCCAAAAGTTCCTGGTTCGAATCCGGGCTGTGGAATTTTCTCTCCTATTTTTTATCATTAAAATAGTGAAATAAATAAAGGCGAAAATCAGCGGGCTTAACAAACAAATTATTTAAACTAATTCCATAAACATCAAATGAAGATTATATCTTAGTAAATTAAAATTTACGAATCCCTTCGAATGTTTTCTTATTTTATTTCTCATATTACTGAATTTACGAAGTCGGTCGTTCAGTGGCCAATTTTTTCGATTTTTTTTTAAATTTTGATTTCAGATTCGGATAGAGCATCCAAATAAAGTAAAAATTAATTTAAGCACACATGTCCTATCTATTCGGAAGCATGTGTGCTAATTATTCGATCATCAGACCTTAATCCTTGTGACTATTGTTGATGAGGATTTCTAAAAACCAGGGTTTATCTTACCAGACCAACAACTCTCTGTGACTTGAAAGACTCCCTCAGAAGAGACATAGCTCAAATGAATTGTTATTTTCCCCCATGGGACAAAAGACAATTATCTATATCTTTTTATTCCAGAGCATTCTTTCTTATGCCTGTCTTATGTGAGCTACTCCTTCCAGAGGAGACATACAGGGTCGGGACACATTAATGTGACCACCTCTCCTCGAACATGTTGCAACGTCCTATGGTATGCAGATGAAAAATCATTGTATATGATTAAAAGCTGACAACAGCAGACGTGTAGTAGCTTCTGTTAACACAGCAGTTGTCGCCGTCATGGGCAGAGCAAGTGTCCTGTCGCATCTCCAAAAGGGTATGATCATTGGCTATCGGGCCAAGGGGGGCAGCATTTCAGAAATGGCCACCTTTGTGAACTGCTCTAGGGCTGCCGAACCAGACAGTTTCGAGCAACCGAAGAGGTAACTGTGGGGCCCCACGGGCCATCGATCCTAGAGGACCAATCGGCGTGCCACTGTTGAGCAACTGACACAGCAAATGAACAGTGGGGTCACTAGGCGTGTCAGCACCAAGACAGTGCAACGATCTCTCTTGAGGTTGGGGTTCCGGAGCAGGCGTGTGGTAACAGCACCCATGTTGACGCCTGTGCATCGCCGAAAACGCTTCCAATTCGCAATGGACTATCGCCATTGGACCTCGGCCGAGTGGCAAAGGGTTGCTTTCTCTGACGAGTCGCGGTTTCTGGTGAACAGAGTGGACGGACGATGGAGAATTCGCCGGGAAGCATCTGAGAACAGGCATCCCGACACCATCGTTGGCAGACGACAGGCTGGTGGGGGAGGTGTGACTGTTTGGGGGATGTTTTCATGGTATGGTCTGAGTCCTCTGATACCGCTGGAGGGTACACTGAATACTGTTCGTTACCTGACGATCGTCGCAGACCAGGTACACCCCTTCATGTCGACAGTGTTTCCTCAGGGTGATGGCACCTTTCAGCAGGACAATGCTCCCTGCCATACAACCAAAATAAATGAGGATGAATTCAAGCTACTCCCATGGCCACCAAACTCCCCGGACCTCAACCCCATGAACATTTGTGGGACCATCTCGATCGCCATGTCCGCAAGTTGGACCCTCCACCACGCACAGTGATGGAATTACGGGATGCTCTGATCGCCGAATGGTCCCAGATACCTGCAACCACCTTCCGAGGACTTACTGACTCTCTACCACGTCGACTAGCTGCTGTGCTTGCCGCCAAAGGTGGATATTCCGGATACTAGCAGGTGGTCATGTTAATGTGTCCCGACCCTGTAAATAGACTCTTGAAATTACAAAAACGTGCGAATTGACGAGTGTCAAAACTTTGCCGCCCTTGTTATGCATAAGTGAAATTGGGTACTGTAAAAAGCAAACCACTTAAAGCAAACATTTTATATTTTGTTTTTAAATGTTTTAATGCTTTATGTAGAAATCTTAAAGATTTATTGGACAAAGCCTTTTATTCATGAGAGTTTTTTTTTTCTTCCTGATTTTATAAATTTGGTTTAATTTTGTATTTTTTTTTTTGACGCTGGTAAATATGAAAAAAAGCTTATCTATAGCTTATTACTTCCAATTCTCAGTAAATAAAAAATAATTAAATAAATAAATTTGAGCTTAGAATATTTTAAGAGAAAATATGAATTTGGCATCTTGTATATTAATAAATAAGCTCATATAAATTATTATTTTTGCATATTTAGAATTTTTAATGAAAGACTAGAACTCCGTAAACATCATTTAGTAGATACGCTTTATTTGAAGTCGCTATTTATAATTATGCGAAAAAAATTGTAAAAATATAATTCGTGTATATTAAAACTGGAAACGTAGGCGGTACCTTTTTAAGAACTGTACTTTTGGAAGTATCGCTGTTGAAAACATGTAGAGTAAAAAAAGAAGTTTGAAACAACGCACCCTTTCTGTCCTTGTAAAAGTCTTTTTAATATTTTTAAAAATAATAGGCATTCGAATTTAGGAAAGAAGCCATTCGAACATTAAATAGCTGTTGCAAGGCATGTTTATGCCATAGTTGGATAACTTCAACCTTCTTATCTTTTAACTGGCAATATTATGTGACGAAAGTTGCTTTGTGCTGATGTTTCAGTTTCTTGTGTTGAAACCATTAGCTAACGTAGGAATGTACGGACGAAGTTGCGACTTAGTTGGCAAAAGAATTGAAAATGCTTTTTCTGATTGCTTATGCAGAGACTGTGAAGAAGAATTTAGCAAAACTTAGATTTTTAACAAAAATAAATAAATAAATAAATAAACGTTTGTATGCTTGAGCATACGACCTCAGCGTCGCTTAAGTTTAAGATATAAGTTGTTGTTTTTGAAATTTTAGTGAATTTATGAATTAAAACTTATTTTTAGTCTAAAAAAATTGTCAAACAAAGTTTAAAATTTTCATTGCCATATTGTTTGCGTAATGTGAAAGAAATTTTCCTGAATCTGTTGCCACCAATGGGATTTTGGCAAAGGTTTCCTGCATTACTCATACGATTTCTTTACTGGGAAGATAATTTTATTAAGATTTACTCACCGCGAAAAGAGACATTTTTCTTGCTTATTATGGGAAGTATATCCATAAAAAGTTCTGTTTACTCATTGTAGCACAAAGTTATTTATAAGGTTAAAAAAAATCTTAGCAGAATGAATAACAACTATATTTTTGACTTTAAAAATGTTATTCTTAAATGGATTTTCGAAGTTAAGAGAAGCCAGTTGCGTAAATAACTGGGATTGTTGGTAAAACTGATAACTGCTGCAAAGATTCAGCTAAGTTGCATTGAATTGATGCGCAAAAAATAACCCGCCATCGTCTTGGAGTGTCACGTTACTTCGCACTCTTGTAATTTAGAACCTAGCAATCCTTGGTCCCCTCCAATTACGTAACAAAGCAACAGCAGCAGAGATCATGGTCGAGTGGCTTCGTTGTAACGAGGGTGGAAGGAGCTGTTGTAATCGATGTTTTGAATCTTCAGCTCCTTCGACGCAAATTGTGATGTTGAAAATTAACTACGTCAATATAAATCTAGGTCACTTTATACTGAAATTAGATATTTAAAGTCCAGCTTGATATTTACATTAAACATGTTTTCCTATGCTAAGTGCATAAGGTAAAAATATTGGAACTTCGTATTTCAAGTTTTTAACGGATTGTTACGCAACTTAGCTTAAGATACACATTGTAATAATTATAATTAGCCTGTAGGATAATTAAAAAAAAACAAAGCAAAAAAAAATTGCTAAACGAGATGCTAAGGGTTTCCCCAATAATAACGACATGATTTTACAAGGAAATAAAATGAAAACTATTTCAGATACAATAAAAAATTTTATTTTATTTTGAAGCATAGTTTATCAATTAAATGTCCATTCCACTTCGTGCACACGAGCGAATTCCATGAAGCCAATTTTCGATGACTATGTGCAACTTGGTCTTGGAGCCATATGTCCTCCAATCAATCTCATCTAAATTTTGCCACCAAAAATCTGTTAACAAAATCGTTATCGCTCTCCTCTATCGCTCTGGGAAAAAAATGGTCGGATATCCACCGTGCCATAAACCACACAATAAGCAACCTTTTGTGGATGCAAGAGCTTCTCGTTTGCACACCAAAAATGACAATTTTGTTTAACGTTTCCACTCAACCAGAAATGAGCTACATCTGAGACGACAATTTTTTGGCCAAAATGATGATCCGTTTCAAGTTACTCTAAAGCCCAATCAGCTAAGTCCCGGCGCTTACGACGGCTTCAGTTCTTGGGTTAACACAATCTTGGGTGGACACTCAAGTCTTTTCGCAAAATACGCGAAATCTCATTCTTGTAAGCCTTAATTCTTGAGCACGACAAGGAATCGATAAAGTTGGAACCCTTCAACACTATCTCTTACAATAGGAAAGTTCTCTACACTTCTTGCAATTCGACGTCCTGAAAAATTCCTTTCAAATTTTTTAACGATCCGACAAATTCCAAGCACAGAAAAGCGATCATGTGGACCATAATTATCCCGAAGTGCACGTTGAGACTTCACAAAAGAACGTTTATTTTCATAAAATGTTTGGATAAAAGCAATCGATCTTGAAGCGTGTATTTCGCTATGATGAATTGCCGGAGTATATTAAGCACAAGCGACACTTGCAACAGTTATTACAATTAAAACGTGGTTGCCAGATGAGATCTTTTGTTTGGGAACAAATTGACCACCCGCCTTACAGTCCGGACCTCACGTCCAGTAGCTACCACCTGTTCCAGGATCTAAAGGAGATCATCGACAGCCTGCAATTCAGCGACGATGAACAAGTGAAAACTGCGTGACTTTCTTCGCAGCTTCTATGACGTGATCATGCGGAAGTACATTGAACGCTATGATAAGTGCTTAAATAAACTTGGAAACTATGTGGAAAAATAGTTAAAAATACATAGAATCTGGTAAAGAAAAAAATTTGAAAATATTTATAGTAGTTCTGTTTCTATTGCAAAACGGATCTTTACGAATGACCCTCGTATATACATATAAATCACAACAATTTTTAGGCCTTACATGAAACATGAAACCAGTTTGTCCTGGTGAGCTCTATATCTCGTTATTGGTGAAGCTTTAACTTCCTGAACCCAATGATCAGCAGTGCTTCTGTCGACTTCCATATAATGTATGACTTTTCCTGATGTAACAATATATGACTCTTCCGTTATCAGGCCTTCTGTCTAGGTGGTGTTGCCTGATCATGGCAGTCCAACCAACAATCAAACCTTCATTGTTTTCAAAACATTGACTGTTAAAAACCAAGATTGAACCAATGATGGTTACATTGTTATTCGGACTTCGATGGTCAGGTGACTTTTCCGCGTCCGGGCAACACCTCCTAGAGGGCAAAAGCAGGCCAAAAGCAGACCCGTAGGCAGGGGGGGGGGTCGAGGGGGGTCGACGACCAACCCATTATGGAAAAAGGTCCGCCTCCCAAATATGGAAAAAGGCCCGACTCACAAGGGAATCCCTCGAACATGTATGTCACAGATGTCCACCAAATTGAAATATTACTCATCTGAAGCTTCTATAGATGCTTGCAAAACAAGAGAGTGCGAAATTGTGTTTCTTTCAAAATAAACCGTGAAAACGAAAAAATTTCAGCAAACGTAGCCATACAAGGACTCCATTGTTAAAGCGGTTAGGCTATGTGGGGTTCAGTGGAATTTTAAAAAAAAAGGTCCGACTCAGTGGAATTTTTGAAAAAGGATCCGGAATTTTTGAAAATCGACCCCCCCAAGATAACGTCCTGGCTACGGCCCTGAAAAGGTGTATATACTATTACATCATCATCAACCGGCTATTGTTAATCGTATTTCTACCAATAATGAGCCCTAAATTTGGTCGACTAATGATGATGTAACAGTGTATGACGTTTCCGTTATCAGACCTTCTGTGTAACAATGTAATGACGTTTCAGCCCAGGCCTTATCTTTAGGTGGTGTTGATATAAGCCGTCATGTGATGGGTAAGCGTCTAATTTAATGTATATACAGTAGATTGTCCATTCTATATCACGCTGATGAGGGAGACATTGCCCCCGAAATGTACATACTGGAATTGCGTCTTCTTCCTTGTTGTCTGGTTAAACATTGTTCATAGTTTCTGGCACACCCGAAATTTCAGTTCTTTTTACGCCTCCACCGTTCGGTTGCATTGTTTTTGCAATTCGAGCCCAGTATAAATAATTAAGAGTTAATCAATATTAGCGCTGGAAGTGAAATAAATAAACAGGGAAGAGGCGAGAAGTGGGAAAAGATGGACAACATTTGGTCCTTGGAATTCCATTGAGAATTTATTTAGCGCTGATGAACACTTTACATGTTTTTTAGTGTCAATGCATTTTTAAAAATATTTTTGAAGACTACTTTTATTAAGCTTGGGGGTCTCTATAAAATATAAATATTTGAATATAAAATTCGAGACGCTGTTTCTTCTGGAAATGTTAAGTACTCTGATGACAGTTTTATTTAAAAGTCTTCCTTCTCTGATCCCAATGGCTGAGGATAAAAATTTTCAATGACCCGAAAGCGATGACTACTGAAATGTGCAGGAAATAAAATATTCTTTTTTTAAGTTAATGAATTATTTTTTAAATAAATTGTTTTACTGCCGCAAATGTAAATTAAGCAGCACTAAACATGCAAAGAAAGTATTCATAAAGGGAGATAAATTTTCGGTTCGTGATGACTTGTTTCTTCGTAAATATTTAATTATGAATTGGATGTGGCTGTTTAGGAGTACAAGTGATAATCCACACTGAACCAGCTTTCGCGAACCTATTTTTGTCATCTGTCTGACCCTCTTTTCAAAATAGACATTGAGACGGAGGAGTAGAAGGAGTCGTCTCTCTTACTCTCTCGCTCTCTCTTACTTTCTACAAACAAGTTTAAAACGAAACTTTTCATAAGTGATAAAAATTCATGAAAATAAATGAATTAATGAATCATTTAAATTTATTATATATATATAAAGGATTATATGTTTCATTTTTTTGATTTCGTTGTTGAGACAGAATTTAAAAATATTTTTTTATAGGATTTCTTTATTTTTCATTTCCGTAATATTCAACGAAAAACTTTATTTTCCGTTTTCAATGAAATCCATATTTCCAGGTTTTATAAAACGTTTTAACGAAAGAGGGCGCAAAACGCATCATGGACTCAACGCCAAGTTCGTCTGCTGCTTTTCCATATCTTAAGTGATATCGTATCGCCATTGAAACAGCTCAAACATTCATTTTCAGCTGCTTCCTCTTGAAATTTACTTTGTAGAGAGATAACGAGTAACAATAATAAAAAGCTTGAAAACATTATTATCTTACAATTTCTTAAGCACTTAGCCAGTAGCAATATTGGCACTCGTATCGTTTTTCTATCATCGCAGCAGCAGCAGCAGCTATCGTTTGGGAGAAACTAATTTTATTCTACAATCGAGCTCAGTTTTAAGTTTCTTCATTACAGTTTAGATTCCTCATCATGGAAGATTCCAGCTTGAGTAGAGATCATTTGGAGCACGGCAGAGCTTGGCTGTTTGGCAAAGCTAACGAAGGCGAGTTTTGCGTGGCGTGTGCCGTGCTCTTTTGCGCCGAGCCAAATGCAGTTTGTGTGAAGAAGCGTCACGCTCTCTCTGAAATACTAAACCGGCTGAAAGCTAACGAACTCAGCTTCTTTGCACATCTTAGAAATAATAGTCCAGATAGAATGTATGTGACTAGCGTATTTCTAGGTTTGTATATCATCAATGAATAAATATGAATTTAAAAAAAAAAAAATCTCTCAAACTGCACCACAAGTGCCAATAATCAAAGACCTTGCCAACAGTTGGTGTCAGATGCTGATGGAGAATTTGGCGGATAAGTTGTGAAATAAACAATTCTTATTTGCACAACATGTCATCATAAACTACAGGGCTCATTAATTTATTATTATTTAATTTTAATTTTTGTTTTCTTTCTTTAATTTATAGAACTGATGTGGTCGCAGGATTCCATTTTGTCGAAATTATCCTCCGAATGCAAGTAGCTGTTGTTAAATACAACCCATGGCCAAAAGTATGAGACCATGGAGTCCTAATCTTAGTAATCATTTTATAGATTCAGATACATTAATTGCATATTAATAAAAAAATTCCAGTTAATAAAGATTCTTCTCTCTTTAAAATTTGCATGCTACATTAATGAAATATTAATTTAGCCAGTGTTAATAAAACGAAATTTGGAAATCTGTATGAGACATAACTTTAAGACCAGGAATTTTGTGGGACAGAAGTATGAGAACACCCCCCAACAGCACAAAAAAATCAAATGGAATTGGTCCACCTAATGAAAAAATTTAAAAATATGCAAATTATCTTACTATTTAAAGCAGAAAGATGTCATGATTTCCACAAGATCCAGACAACATGCCACATACAAAAGAACTGTCTTCAGACTTGAAAACAACAGTTGTAAATTTACAAAAGCAAGGATATTCACAGAGAGACACAGCAGAACGTTTGGGAATAGGCAAAACTAGTGTCCAAAAGGTACTGAACAATTTCTTTTCAACTGGAAGTGTGGACAATCTCAAAAGACGTGGGCGACCCAGAACAACATCTAAACGAGATGACAGAAAACTGAGAGAGATTTGCAAGTTGAATAGAAACAAGTCATCTAAAGAACTACAAGCAGAATGGAGGAAACATGGAGTAGACGTACGAAGACTGTATTCAATGGGGTTTAAATCATGTAAAGCCAAAACCAAGCCTCTCACAAGCCAAAAGACGCTAAACTGGGCAAAAGAGCATGAAAATTGGACCAGAAAAGACTGGGGAAGTCTTGTTTTCTCAGATGAGAGCCGGATTTGTTTTGGAAATGGAGACAACATTGGCCAAAGAGTTCGACGTCAGCCGCATGAAAAATTCAATCCCTAGTGTCTTCGATCAACAGTAAAGTATCCTATTTCCTCCATGGTGTGGGGCTGCTTGATGATACGTGGTGTTGGAAGGATATGCACTGTAAAGAATATAGTGAATTCCAGTGCATATCAAGCTATACTGGAATACTTTCTTCTTCCATGAGTTGAAGATATGATTGGAGAAGATATTTACATTCCAGCATGACAGTGCGCCTTGCCACCGATCAGCTTCTACAAAGGCATGACTGCAGGACAACCGAGTGAACCGATTGGAGTGGCCAGCCTACAGCCCGGATCTCAATCCAATCGAAAACATGTGGAACATTTTGAAGAAAAATGTTGCCAAAGATGGCCCCACCAGTAAGGATGAGTTGACGACTTCTATTCGAAGGTGCTGAGAAGAAATGAGACCAGATCAGTGCCAACACCTTGTACATCAGATTACCCTACAAAATATTAACTACAGTGGTCTCATTATTTATGTCCCAGAGAATGACTGGTCTCAAAATTTTGTCCCATAAACGTTTTCAAATTTGGTTTAGAAATACTAATTAAATTAATTTTTTTGTTAATGTAGATTTTGAATTTTATAGAGAAAAGTGTACTCTATTAATTGCAATTGTTCTTGTTTACGTGGAACTGATGAATCTGAATAAATAAAATGATTACTAATATTACTCATGCATTAGTACTCTATGGTCTCATACTTTGGGCCATGGGTTGTAGAATCAAAATTGACAATATTTATCCAAGATTATCCAATTTGAATTTGGATTTGTTTATTTTGATATTGAGAATACTCATTTTCTAATCTACTTTTTAGTGCTACTTAAGTTATTAGTGAAAATTAATTTACCGGACTACGTTTGCTTCTTCATAGAACGTATCACGAAGGAGGTAAGCTAGAAAATGTCCTAGTTGGGATAATAAAACTGAATTTACAAAGCAATTATACTTTTATTATAAATCCACCACTTCAGATTCATCATTTCTTTGGGAAATTTTCGTTTAAGCCATGGAAGAGCTATTTGATTTGTTGCGATTGCTGTGAAGTGTTATTCAATGTTGTACTTCTTATCAACAGGTTTTCATAAAGTTTCAGCACCGGCATTGCTCAGTATGTTGATGAAAATGATTATGGGCATTGTCTATAATCGGAAACATCAGACATATTGAATCAGTCTAAGCGAGATTAATATTTTTACATTTTTAATTCAAACTGTAGGGTAGATGCACCGGTTCTGGACACTGCGCTGACTTTGGCCACATGTGGCAAAAACACTTAATATTAACCAATCAATGTTACGAATCTGAACAAATGTTGCGAACATCAAATTTTTTTACAACACACTAGTGAACGGATTATTATAATAAAGCAAATAACGATAATACTTCCTTATTGGATAGTTTAAATTTTCAAATTTCAAAACTCTCAATTGTTAAAACCTAAGCAAAAACCTGGAATTTCATTATATTTGTTAATATTTCTCCACGATAAAAAAAAATCCCTCCATCATCTACACTGTCATATCAATGAATTATGACTAGCACCCCTTCAAGGCACACGCATGGTTAGCCCCAACAACGATTACACATTGCAAAATTTGCATAACAGGCTGAGAAAGCTTTAAAGCTGGTGCATCAAACGGCAGGTGCACGAGCCTCAAGATGGGTAAACGTCCGGATTTAACGGACATCCAAAAAGGGATGATTATAGGATATCGCAGGAAGGGTGGCACCATCTCCGAAACTGCGTGATTTGTGAACTGTTCACGGTCCGCTGTAGTGAAGGTGTACAAAGAGTGGACAGCAGGGACAGAAATCGCGTCCCAACGCCATCGCTCTAAAGGGTCACGAGCCATCGACCAACGGGGACCACAGATTCAACAGTGGTGCCAACAGACGTGTATCCGACATTACCGTTGAACGCACCCTGCCACGGACGGGCCTGAACAGTCGACGCACGGTTGCTGCACCCATGTTGACCAGGGTTCATCGTCAACGACGCCTAGACTTTGCACGTGAGCACCGCCATTGGACCACAGACGAATGGGTTAAGATCGCCTTCTCCAACGAGTCAAGGTTTTTGCTCCTAAATTTGACGGGCGATGGCGAGTGCGTCGTGAACGCCATGAAAAGAGACTGCAGGAGGCTATTGTGGCCTGAAACAGGCTGATGAGGGTAGAGCGCATGTGTGGGGGATCTGCTGTTGGGAGCAGTTAGGTCCGCTGACTTGTCTAGAGGGCAATTTGAATGCCTGTGGCTATCTGTCAATCGTAGCGGACCGGGTGCACCCGTACATGCTCACGATGTTCCGTCAATGTGATGGTGTGTTCCAGCAGAACAATGCAACCTGCCACAAGGCACGTCTCCTGGATTGGTTTGAGGAATACTCTACTGACTTTTGAGTGCTCCCTTGGCCTGCTAATCTTGTACGGCAGCTGGACCCTCCACCTATGACTCTCGAAGTTCTGTGGACCGCGCTTCAAGCTGAATGGACTGCCATACCATCGGACACATACCGCGCACTTTTGCGTCCATGCCACGACTCCTAGCAGCAGTTATAGCGGCGAAGGGTGGCTACTCCCATTACTATTTAGTGATATGACAGTGTATATTTCAACGTCATCATCAGTAAAAAATTATTTACTTTTACTTCTTATCAACAGGTTCTCACAAAGTTTCATCATCGGTATTTCTCAGTATGTTGGTGAAGGTGATTATAGGCATTGTCTAGCGAGATTAATATTTGGCAAAAATGCAAAAAACACTTAATATGGCAACACACATGTGGCAAAAACACTTAATATTAAGCCAACCACAAATACATCCAATGGGGACTCCTATGCAGAGTGAGATATTGGAATTTGTTTCTGTGTTTGGGTTGAGTTAATATTAAATGTTTTGCCATGTAGCCAAAACTGGTTTAGTGGTGGCCAGAACAGGTGCTTCTACCTTAACCGAATTATACTCAGTCCAGCGAAAGGATGGACGTGTCCCAGTTAAACTTCCGATTTCAATCATTGGATACTGTTGCAAAGTAAAATTAAAAATGTTTACAATTGAAATTAGAAATTAAATTGAACACGCCCAATCATGGAATTGCTTATATTATTTACTAGCTTAACCCGTGCGAATTACATTTGTTTAATGTATTTACCAATAAAAAAATAGGAAATGATAAATAAAAATAATATAATGGGCCATTAAAAAATTAACAAAATCATATGCACATTATAAAAATCCAAGTAAAGAAATTTTCGAAAATATTTTCCTTTCAAGTCCCTCAAGATCCGTGTATATCCAAAGGAGTAGGAGATTTAGGGTGGCCTTGATTAACTATAGGTGTGTTTATAAGCATTATCTTTTACTCTATGAAGATAGTGTTTAGTGTTTAGATATTATTATTATTATTATTATTATTATTATTATTATTATTATTATTTAATATAAACTCTGTTGTAAGAGATAATTGATTGAAAACTCGTATCTAAATTTTGAGTTCAGTTTCTTTTCCTTTAAGATGTTTTTACACCTCTCGATGGCATTTAAGTTGGTTAATTAATGTTGGCCAAATATATTAGTCCATTCTAAATTGTATTGTGGTGCTGATCTGATATCGAATTAGTATCGCCCGATTATTTATTCCCCAATTATTCCTCTCAGTTCTCTTATTGGATCTCAGGTGATGTCATGGCTCTCTTTCTGTGCCGTCGTGTGCTCAAGTTCTTCCACCTCTTTACGAGGAGAGAGAATTGTTGCTTTATAAGCCTATGCCTTCGGGTAATAAGGTTAACTGTAGCTTTTTCTAAGAGCAGATAAAGACAATAAAATACGTAGAAAGAAAGAGCGAGTGTTGTGGTGGAGGTTTGTTCTTTGGGTGTTGGGTGCGGGCCAAGAGCGAGCGAGTGAGTGATAAGCGTCGCCCTGCTTTTGGTCCAATTACTCGAGCGTGGCTCGCAACTCAAACACACACACACACACACACAAGAGGAAGAAGAAGAAGGGTTTCGCCTTCGACCAAGTCGTTCCCCACTGTGGCGCGAAACCATCCTTAAAATACATAGAAATACAGAAGAAGGAAAAAAAGAAAGAGAGTAAGGAAACGAAGAAGGAGAAACAACTCTTGATCGAATCAATCTCTTTTATTTTGCTCTCGGATAAAATTAACACGAGCGAGACATCAGGGAGGAATTTAAGTACTCTCCTCATCCATTGTGAGTCTAGGAGATTGGGATATTTGAAATTGGCGCCCTTGAGCTGGGTTCTTAGGTGTTTTCGAGATTTGTTCATGTCTTTGAGATATTCATGATCGGCGATATTAATCCCCCGCTGGTTTCTTCTTTTATTGGTTGGGATGTTAATATATTAAATGAATGCGTCTTTCATCGCTGATTACGAATATCACATCCAATTTTCCGCGGGGCTAACAGTTCCCGAGATATCGACTAAAAATAGAATTTCCGAAATATGGTATATTTCGAAAATGGCGAGTCATAGCTAAATGGAACCACAACAGTTTCGTAATTATCGATAATTGATAATCTGTTTCTCTATAGATGAAAGCCAATACCGATGCGGCTTATAAATGTGCATATTATAAATATAAATTTTAAAAAAATTCAAAATTGGACCATTCATTACAGAAATATAGCTTATCCGCCAGATGATATGAACTGCGGTATCCACTC
Organism: Rhysida immarginata; assembly: GCA_023313115.1. Taxonomy (NCBI): domain Eukaryota; kingdom Metazoa; phylum Arthropoda; class Chilopoda; order Scolopendromorpha; family Scolopendridae; genus Rhysida; species Rhysida immarginata. The sequence goes on along the minus strand of JAHWFO010018671.1, from coordinate 4,050,243 downwards.
AATTAACAATATAAACCCTACAGCAATGAAGTATAATTTATAAACTTGATAAATGAGACCCATATTGCTGATAGAGAACCTAGATTTTTTTTAATTTATAAAATTTCTGTGTTTACGGTTTCAAACTTTTATTCTCATGCACCCACTTATATGCCCTCACAATCTTATACACTATTTACCTATTCACAAACTTATGCTTATTCTTACGTATCCACTTCTCATATATCTCATTCAAATATGCTCGTACAAAATCTAATAATTTACTCACCTAGACATGCTATCAAATACTTTTACCCGTTTTTCCATATTTAAATTATTCAAACTTCAACTTAGTTTTTAGTAATGTAGGCTTGCTCATTGTCATAATAGTTTTATTATAAATTCGTTTTATCAATAAGTTTACCAAATTCTAATCAATTTTCATTTTATTATGAAATGACTATTTGCGAACGCATCAACGACATTTGGATTATATTCGTACCTTGATTAGGTTGCATTCAGTAATTCCTATCGTTTATCCTTTTATCTCAATTTAATGTAAATACTATTTGAAAAATATACGAAAGATCGATTTTTATTTTAATTTCCGCTTAATTAATTAATTTTTTCAAGTCTACTAAGAGAAAAATAAAAGAAATAGCTATGAAAATAAAAAACACATTTAAATTGCTAATAATAAAATTTGCTGGCTCATAAAATCGGACAATATCTTGAAGTTGCCTGATTCTTTAATTTTTCCCTCCGCGAATTTGACCGGATGAACTCCTTTGAGGTGAGTTAGTCGTCAGCTCATCCCGAAAGGGTTTGGGAAGAAATTCCGGCGATTGTCTATTTTACTTTGGGGTCTGATTAGATGGATATTTACGGTATCAAGGAAGTGACGATGTTCAAATATGGCAGTGGAGTTCTCAGAACCCTCTCCCCGGGATCTCTTGCCAACAGGCTGCCAGCCCCTCTATAATTAGCGCAACACGGTGAATAAAGAAGAAGAAGAAGAAACCAGGTTCCAACAGCGGCCTTCTTGGCTCCCCTTTCGTATTAATAGATGTGCAAGCTCAATGTTATTCCTCGTGGCCTATACTTAATTGTCTTAGAAATAGACGAGCCTACTTCTAGTCAATATCTTTTATACTGACCTCTCTATCTCGCTCGAGTCGGATGAGGAAAAACCCTCTCCGCTCTTTATGGATGGGAAATTATTTTTTTCTGGATGATGCACCAAAAAATGTAGATTTTTATCGAGATGCTTCATAATTAAAAATAGATGAATGTTTACATTTAGGGAAAAAAGCAATTAAATGAGAGAAAAAGAGAGATTAGACACACAACAGATTCTTGTTAAATGTGAAAAGAATAGTTTAAGGTGCCGGCTTGTGTATTGTCTATGTGCGATATTCATTTTAATATTTTGTACTTATTTATAAAATTTTATTTTTTAACTTTTCCAGTCCAAAAAAAAATCTTCAGTTTCTGTTGGAAATTGAATTTTTAAAAATTTCAAAATATTTCCACCTTGTAATACGTCTAATATTGAACTCTTACTCTTCGACAATTCTACTTGAGTAAATCTATCTCAATTTACATGTTGGAATCAGAGAAAACTGCATTATAAATATATTACTCAATAAATTATCTTTCTTAGATCCTTTATTATGCAGATACCCCGCATTAAGTAAGTTGCTCTGAATTTAAAAACAAATTAATCCAGACCTCTTCACGAAATTGCACTCTGCTGATTAGTGATAAATATAAGAAGAAAAAACGTTAAAACATACTTTAAATAAATTGATACAAAAGTCGATGAAATATAAACAATGTCGAACAATTGAATGATCACTATGATCAATAGAGTTCAAGGTCTTTGTATTGTTATTGGATGTACGAGATCTAGGGCCAGTTCATTACCTACTTTCTCGGGTGAGTGTTCTCAACTCAGT
>JAHWFO010018671.1:4025101-4043306 GCA_023313115.1 Rhysida immarginata | reverse complement strand
CCGAGAACATCATCGAACATCACGCATTCCGCGGTGGAAGCATCATGGTCTGGGCAGGGATTGCATTGGGATATCGCACATCTACAGGCGAGGTTCTGTGACGGCTGTACGGTATCGAGATGAAGTCCTAGACCCCATTGTGAAACTGTACGCTGGAGCAGTTGGTCCTTCTTTCGTTTTAATGGACGATAATGCCCGTCCCCATAGAGCTGCCATCGTTGACGACTTTCTGGAGAGTGACGGGATTGCGCGTATGGAGTGGCCGGCTTACTCGCCGGACCTTAATCCCATTGAAAATCTTTGGGATGCCCTCGGCCGTGCTGTATGTAGACGTTTCCCACCTCCAGCCAGGGATTGAGTGTATGTAAAAAATAAAATGATTTTTTTTTAAAAAATTGTCTGATTCCATAGGAGTGTTACAGACTTTATTACTTTCTTTGCTGAATATAGAATTCATGATTTAAATGATTATTAAAGGCCCCCGTTTTATTACCAGTTTCTTGCACTAATTATACTGAGAACATTCTGAATTACACAGGCCTCGATGAGTGAGTTAAGACAGTTGATTACGAGATGGCTTGAAGAATCTTAAATTAGCATTTGTATATTTTTCAAACAATATCGCTGTGCTATGTTGTATAGAAGTAGCTGAACGTAGGTTGTGTGGCAATTATATAGGTGCGTTCGTTTATGAACACAACCATAGGGATCCCGTACAAATATTATTTGTATTACAGTTAAAATAATCGATTAGTCTGAAATTCGTTCGTCAAATAATCACGAAACAATTGAGATGTTACGCTTACGGTTGGTGCCCCGCCTATCGACATACTTTTAATAATTCGTCCGTTCAGCGGTTTTGTAATTAGTGTGTATAAGTAGCTGCTTTAATAAATTTTAATGGAGGGAGAAGGCGGAGGGTTCGTTTGAGAACTTCATTCAATAGAAACGGACCGGCACACACGCGATTGTTATTCTTTTAAGCTAAGTTGGTGGTAATGGGCTCTGAACGCAGGTGCACCTCGTCCTCAGTTTCGGGGGTCTTGTTCCTCCCGAGTGAGTTGTGGTTGTAGGTGTCACCAGCTGATCGTTTCGCGCGTCATTGAGAAAAATCCCTCCTGCAAAAGAGCAAGTGAGCGCATCGAGAAATCCACGCTCTTGCTCCGCCCACCTTTATGAAAAGATTGGTCACTGGCATTGACATGTTTGCTTTCTTGCCGGCAGGTCTCGACCCACTACCGCCGCGCCGTTGCCGCCTTCAATCTGACGGAGAAGCTGTGCCGGCGACTCGCTTGGATCGGACCGAAGATGGCGCACGACGCACCGGGTGAGTTCTGACGACCATGGCGAAGGCAATGACGTTAATTGCAGTTTAAGAATTAGGAAAAAAAAAAAAGTGCCAAGTATGATTTCCTGTTTCAAAACGGATCTAGCTGGCAAATATAAATACGAAGGGGAAAGAGGAGGATCAAAGAGAAAACAAAAGGAAGAAGGAAAAAAAAGAACACCCTATTCTAATGAATAGTGCTCGTGTTATTGACCGGTTCTCTAAAATCTTTGTTGCTCAATGCAGTGCTATTCAATACATACAAAATAGAATCTTATTAAAATTAAAATGATATTTAATAACTACATTATACATTTACATGTTGCGATTTCCATCATTACAGGGGCAAAACAAAATTTTATATACAATAAATTTTTAGTTACAATAAAATATAAAATATGAAGAAATATATCAGTAAGAAGCGGTGATGAGAAGAAAAGATGAAAAACGATAAGATTTACACTTGTTGAGATTTATTACTTTTAGATTGAAAGAACTGATATCTCAACTCAAATAATAATAAAAAAATAATCAATAAAAATATGAAATAAAGAAAAAAAGTTTACATAAAAGGCTCATAAAAGAAGTGATGTTTATTAAAAGGGAGAATAATGAATTGGCAAAACCGACCTTTGACCTGAGGTTTGGTTATTTTTGTAAATGATGTCAGATCAAAATTATATGTGGTACAAATCAGTGGGCTTCCCTGAAGATGAGAGCCGGATGGCCTCGAAAATGTTTAGGACGACAAAGTGAAATATTTCACTGACATTGCTTAATTATGAATTGCTATTAGCATTTGTGATTCTTGGACTTCGTCAGATGTGCAGCAGTGGTCAATATTTATATTACTTCTTGTTCCCATGTCTGTTTTATGATTTCATCGTTGGTTTTTACTGTGAATTTCCTGACGGTAGCCAAGTATTAATGTTGTATTGGTTAATTTTAATTTTTCGAGGCCAAAATTATTGGAAATATTTTTATGGAATTGAATTTTAATGAATTGAATTAGAAATTGTTTATATTGTTAGAATTGAAAATTTTTAATACTAGTAAACACAAATGCTAATTTTATTGATTATTTCTTTTATTAATTGAGTTGAGATATCAGCAGTCCTTTCAATCTAAATGAAAAATGATTAATATGTTCAAATAAATGAAATGTTGAAATAATAAAAATAACCAATAGACAGGGTGATTTTGAAGAAGTGTGTGTAACTGTAAGCAATGACAGAGGCGACCAGAGTGAACATTTTTTTTTTAATACAATGTGGGTCCGAATTTGAAGGGAGTAATAGCGTACATAAAAATGTGTATACCGTTAAAATTTGATCGAATTCCAACGAATAGTTTCCTAGTTACGCACTCAACATCGTAACACGTGCTGGTTAGTACTCGCATGTGAGCACTGTTACGATTTTGAATGCGTAACTCGGAAACTACTCGTTGGAATGCGATCAAATTTTAACGATATACAGAGTTTTATGTACCCTATTATTCCCTTCAAAATTCATTATTCTAGGCGTTGCAGACCCTGAGTTATTAACTTGTTGATCTTGGTGGCGACATTTTTATTTCTGTTCATATCTCAGTTAACGTTCAAATTCGGACCCACAGTGTAACAAAAGAAAATGTTCATTCTGGTCACCTCTGTCATTGCTTACAGTTCTACACAGAATATTATAAGTGATGTGTCAAGGTTAAGAAAGAAAATCAAAAGTACATCTTTAATTAGTCTTTTTTGCCAATGTTCTTCTGTTTCAAGAAAGAAAGTTATCATATAAACAAATCAAAACACTGTCTAGCCCAGCAATCCTATATATTATTTGGAAATATTATAATTATTGACTTTTATAATGATGTCCTTTTAATTTTTCCTTTCACTTATTAATTTATAATATTTTATATTTATATAATTTGTAAATATAATTTTTTAAATATTTCAATTTATAGATGTAAACAATCAGATGATGTAACAATGCTTCTCAACAATATAACTATTTAAATTGATATTCTTTATCCTTTACTCATAGAAAGAATCAGTTAACACTTTCAAAAAGTTATACACACTTTTTCAGAATCACCCTGCATAAGCTAAGAAATAAAGAAATTAAACTGGAGCTAACTCCAAACATCAGGTAAATGTTATCATTTGAAAAAAATGGATGGAAAAATTCTGCCATCTGGATTCGAACCAGGAACCTCGACGCCTCTACCAATTTACTTGATGTTTGGAGTTAGCTCCAGTTTAATTTCTTCATTTCTTATTGTGTGGTCATAAAACTTTCTGATGGTTTGGATAGGAGAAATTCCCGATCTGTGAACCCGGTGCCCGCCTCCCATTGAGCTTTCCTTCCATCTTGACAACTTGGTTGTCTTTAAGACACTTACTTGTTAGTGACAGCATGGTGCCCGCCTCCCATACAGGACAGTATTGCTGGGTTACCTATCCTCTCGCTTCAGGGGCCGCTTCATAAAATGAAATTGGGAAATTTTATTTTTTTTAACCCTTTTATGCCGAAATTAGTAAAAATGGAAATTGAGATTTAAATTTATATTCTGCAGCATGTAAAGACATAAAAAAATAATTTACAAAGACATAAAAAATTACAAGAATATAATTAAAAAGAGACTTAAAAACAAAAAAAAATTAAAAGATTACTAAATAACAAAGCTTCTAACAATCCAATTCTGATGTAACAATGTATGACGTTTTCGCGCTCAGGCCTTATCTTTAGGAGGTGTTGGCTGGAGCCCGTTATATCGTTGGCCCCGAAAACTAACGAGGCCAACGAGAGACAGGCCAGGGCACCCAAAAGTCACATGATCATCGGGGTCCGGGCAACAATCCATCCTTCATTGTTTCCAACAAACGAAAAAATACCGATTGTTAAAATCCAAGATGGAGGCAATGAAGGATGAATTGTTGTCCGGACCCCGATGATCATGTGACTTTTCAGTGCCCTGGCCTGTCTCTCGTTGGCGTCGGAAAACTAAGTAGTGACGTCAGTTGCCTAGCGATTCCAAACTTAGATTTTATTTAAAATTATAAGCTGTCGTCCATAGATGTAATTTTTTTTATGTCTTTGTAAATTATTTTTTATGTCTTTGCATGCTACAGAATATAAATTTAAGATATCAAGTCTCAATTTCCATTTTTAAAAATTTTGACGTAAATGGGTTAACAAAATAAAATTGTTAAACATTGTTAATTTTATTTAGCAACTATGTCTAACAATTGAAATTGGAAATTTAGTTAGACACGCCCAGTTTTTCTTTCGTTGGACAGAGTATAGTCGTCGTGGCAGAGAGTCAATAAGTCCTCAGAAGGTTGTTGCAGGTATCTGGGGCCATTCGACGATCAGCGCCCTCCCGTAATTCCATCACCGTGCATGGTGGAGGGTCCAGCTTGCGGACATGGCGATCGAGGTGGTCCCACAAATGTTCAATGGGGTTGAGGTCCGGGGAGTTTGGTGGCTATAGGAGTAGCTTGAATTCATCCTCATGCTCCTCGAACCAGTCATGGACAATTTTGGCAGTATGGCAGGGAGCATTTTCCTGTTGAAAGGTGCCATCACCCTGAGAAGGGGTGTACCTGGTCTGCGACGATCGTCAGATAACGAACAGCATTCAGTGTACCCTCCAGCGGTATCAGTGGACTCAGACCATACCACGAAAACATCCCCCAAACAGTCACACCTCCCCCACCAGCCTGTCGTCTGCCAACGATGGTGTCGGGATGCCTGTTCTCAGGTGCTTCCCGGAGAATTCTCCATCGTCCGTCCACTCTGTTCACCAGAAACCGCGACTCGTCAGAGAAAGCAACCCTTTGCCACTCGACCGAGGTCCAATGGCGATAGACCATTGCGAATTGGAGGCGTTTTCAACGATTCACAGGCGTCAACATGGGTGCTGTTACCATACGCCTGCTCCGGAGCCCCAACCTCAAGAGGGATCGTTGCACTGTCTTGGTGCTGACACGCCTAGTGGCTGTTCATTTGCTGTGTCAGTTGCTCAACAGTGGCACGCCGATTGGTCTTCATACGTCGATGGCCCATAGGGCCCCACAGTTACCTCTTCGGTTGCTCGAAACTGGCTGGTTCGTCCAGTTGCGGTACACCTTCACAACGGCAGCCCTAGAGCAGTTCACAAAGGTGGCCGTTTCTGAAATGCTGCCCCCCTTGGCCCGATAGCCAATGATCACCCCCTTTTGGAGGTCCGACAGGTCACTTGCTCTGCCCATGACGGCGACAATTGCTGTGTTAACGGATGCTACTCCACGTCTGCTGTTGTTAGCTTTTAATGATATGCAATTTTTTTTCATCTGCATACCATGGGACGTTCCAATATGTTCGAAGAGAGGTGGTCATATTAATGTGTCCCGACCCTGTACATCATAATCATTTACACCATACAAAAGCATTTTTAACTTCAAATGCTGTTTAATTAATTTACTTTAAAAATCAGTTTAAAAGCCACCTGATCATAGTAGGAAGAACAACAATGTAACATTCAAGGATGCCTCAAGAATGGTCTTTGAGGGTTTATTGTATGTTATACCTCAGATGTTTAAAATATTGACGAAAGTAGGCAAAAAAATTCCACAGCCTGGACTCAAACTAAGAATCTTCAACCGCTAATCGCACTGATGCCCTAACCAATTGCGCCACTGCGCTATCTCCATGCCCTTTGGGCTGGTTCGAGTCTAACCTAACCTATACGCGAATAGCTGAAGGTTCCTGGTTCGAGTCCAAGCTATGGAATTTTTATTTCCTATTTTCATCGATAATGTAATTTTTGAAGAGAACTGCATTGAGCAATAAATACAAAAAATTTTATTATTAATATGAATAAGCATTTTATAGTTGTACATATTTTCTGTAATTTCTAATCATTTTAAATTCTTTTCGTCGGATCTAGGGATGTTGAAGGTTGTATGTTCGGGTTTGTCGTACCCGCACGTAGAAGTGAAGGCGGCTGCATCGCAGGCACTTGTACACGTGTTGAAGGAAGTGGCGCTTGACGAGTTATCGCACGACGTCAAAGTGAGCGTCTTGAACGATGCCCTCTTGCTCCTCAAATGCGAACAGGAAAACGCCATACAAGCCAACGCAATTGGTAGGCAGCCAACTTAAACATTTCTACCCCTACATGGGATTTACCCTTTAGAAGCAGATTTATGCAAAGAGGCTAAGAATATCTTCTTTGCAGGAAAAAACTTTATCTTCTAAAGGAATTTTTCTTCTTATTATGCGAGGGCCGATCTCTTTCCTTTAATCTCCTTTGCTCGTGGGTTTAATAATAGAAGAGAGCTATTTTTAAAGGAAATGGAACAAATAATTACGAGTGGTTGGTTAATCTTAAAACAGCCTTCTCAATGGAGCATATTGATAATAGATTATTTTCTTTGCGAACATCAATTGTCTTCTTCTAACTCGATCTTCAAAGCAAAAACTTCCGACTTACATCATTCTGGAGATCAGGCCATTAACATAGCTTTCTAGCAGCTCTTTTAGTTTGTCTTATTCGGTCTTTATGAAGTGTGACGAACTAATCTGCTAGCAGGTCCAGATTACGTTAAATTTGCTGAATAAATACTTCAGCTTCGTTCACTTTGTAATTTCACAGGTCGAACAACTACGTGTCTGTTACCAGGTTTCCATTGTCTTTCTTTCGTTCTTAACAAAATGAGAAATAAGCCGTAGGGATTCTTCCTGTTCCAGAGAGCTTAATCGTTTTCCCCGGTCTCTAGAGGAGGGTTGAAAACGTCTGCTTTTAAAGATTTATTTTTGGAATGCCCTTCAAAATGAAAAAACTTTAGCATTGTGTGGGATGAAAGGAAGCATCTTGAAGTCATTAATTGGACAACTGTTTCCATCGATTAACGAAACAACGTGACATCACAGAATTGCATAAGGCAGTCTTCGGCCGTTGCCATAACCGTAATGGTTATGTAGAAATACTTTGCTTACAGCAATAAAGAAATATTAGTAAATATCTAGCCTAACCAATATCTTGCTGGTGATCCGAAAATTAATGGCAAGGCAGATTATTTAAAAAAATTAGAAACACGAACAAAGTGGCTTTTATGTTTACTCACTATGATTTACAAAACATCAAGTTTGGGTCTGGTTGTCTCGTCGGTTTGATCGCTGATCGATGGAGTTAAGCAACTTCAGGCGCGGCCAGCACCTGGCTGGGTGACAGCCAGTGGCTTGAGGATCACTACTGGGTGGGACGGCTATTTGGGGCACAACTATTGGGGGACTTTAGTCTGACCCATTTGCTGTCTAACCAGTGCTAGATGTCCAGTAGCTGGTGATAGCCACTGGTTTGTTCGTCCACCAGCAGCTCTTCCATCATGAACCCCTCATGCTTTAGAGGGCACGTTAAGCCGTCGGTCCCGGCTGCTAGTGCCATCTCGTAGCAGTTTTTAGTTACTGGGATGGCGCTAAACTTCCTCGAAGGAGTAAGTGCCGCAGATTATCGTTCTGCGATAATCTACCCTCTGTACAAAATAAGATAAACATCAAGTTTTATTTTTAAAAAAATGGTAAAAAAAATTTAAGCAAAAAAATCGAATAAATAATGGAGATAAGCATCTACCAAGACCTTTCAGACCATTTTCTAATAACAGAGGTGTAAAAATTGTATTGCCTGTCATTGGCATAAACTATCTTTACAAGGTCACCCCATAGATTTTCTGATGCATGGGGTCAATCTAGAGATGTGATTTTTTTGATTCACCAACCATGTTTTTGTTGTCTTTGCTGCATGGCAAGATGCATTGTCTTGCTGGAAAAGTAGATCATCTGCAAGAATATGTTGCATGAATGGAAGGAGGTGAACTTGTAATAATCTTGATGCTCACTGATAAATATTCATGCACCACTGAAAATTGCTAAATTGATTTTTTCCCTATGAGCAAAATCGCCTCAGATCATAACAAAATCTTATCTTCCATTCCGTTTTGGAAAAAAAAAACAAAAAAAAAACAAACTGATCTTCACTTTTTAATAAAATAAATCTTACTATCGTCTAGAATTAAAACAATAGGGACAAACTTTAGGGATCCCGAAAATCCGAAGCATTGAATCATGATAATGTTCTTAAGGGCAACAAAAACAAACATGTCGTGAAATTTAAAACTTTTATTATAAGTTGATAGTACCTAATGAAGTTTTAAAATTCCCAAAATATTTTTGAAAATTTCCATTTGTTAAAAAGTTATAAACAAATACAGTTTGGCACTTTTTGTTTAAAAAGTCATATCTCAAGCTATTTTTTTCAAATTTCTTGAAAATTTAAAGATAACAAGTAAGTAACTCTTCATCATTCAATATTGAGAGCAAGAAGGAGCTTCCCTGTACTTGCTTAGCAACCCAGTGGTACGATTGAATAGTGCTTAACGAAAATTGATGGCATTCGCGTAAAAACAGAGATCACCAATTAATTAAAAACTATTTTTTTTTACACAAAAAAATTCTTTCTCATTCTTTTATGTTTTATTATGAAATATATACGTTTTACTTATCTTTAAAATTGCAAAGAGATTTGAAAAAATGAGCTTGAGATATGACTTTTTAAACAAAAAGTACCAAAAAATGTATTTGTTTATAACTTTTTAATAAATGGAAATTTTTCAAAAATATTTTTGGAATTTTAATACTCCATTATTAACTATCAAATTATAATAAACGTTTTAAATTTCACGACATGTTTGTTTTTGAGGGGCCCACTTCAGGTATCCTTACCCTATTTTTTACTATATAAACCTTTTATTTATTTATCAATGGACGAGTCTACAGAATCATGAACATCGCTAATACTGAGGAGTGGCTTATGAAGTTTGAGATATAAGCACAGGTATCAAGTCTCTCAATATTTGAAGTAACCACAGCGTCCTTTGCTCTCTTTTCTCCCGTCTGTGCTCACAGTCTAATGTGGGGCCACAAACATTGCGCGTGCAAGCTTTTCGGAGTATCTAAACTCAAAAAACGAGCTTATTTTTTTAAGATGCAAAAGTAAAATTATTGCGTCTCCCGTAGCTTTTTTGGGCCGGAAGAATGGAGCTACTTATTGGTTTCACAATGACCGCCTGTCCGTCCGACCCCTTCATAATTTCTGCATTTTTTGAGGTAGAAGATTGAAAAAAAAAAGGAAGAAGGTTTTATCCGTCCGTCCGTCTCCTTCCATCTGACTATTTGTTTGGTTTTGATTGGCCTACTGGTGTCGGAAATACGGGGATGGCAGTTAGAGGGGATTAAGTGATCTATATGGTATTTAAGTATGGAAAGGAGTAAAATTCGATATGCATACTCCTCTAGGCAAAATCTAAATGTCTATGAAGTTTGGGCCAAATTGTCCCAGTGGGGTCGGGAGTTGTAGGGTTGATAGTCACTTGGTCAACTATGGTTGGTTGGTTTATTAGAATTTTTGGCGTCGACTACTAAGTTCATTTTGCGCCTTTTACGCAAGTTATATCTGTACGCAGCCCGGGACAAACACAAACATCCATGCCCACGGCGGGATTCAAACCCAAGACCAGGCGGACTCGAAAACTAGAAAGCCTACGCCCTAGCCCTCTCGGCCACCTGGCCGGCAGAACTATGGCAACATGTGGGGTGTGGTATATCATTCGATCGAAAATGATGAGAAAGGAAAGAGGATAGGATTCTTTTATATTTTCTAAATACGATGTTCTAGAAAATAAATTTTTATAAAAAAGAAATTGGGGTTAAAAAGTGCAGATGAAGGGGTAAAAATCGATGAACGCAGAACTTCCGTTACTTTCCTATATCTTCCTCTGGAGGCTTAATTTCTTGTTCTTAACTGTAGAGAGGAAGAATCTGTAGAAATATATTAAGCACTTCGAGGCACATAGATTGTAAATTTGATGAAGTTATTGAAGAATCAATTAAATTTAAATGTGGTCAGTCTCCTTTTAATGGGGAAAATCGTAGAAAATTAATAAAAACAAAAAAATAAATAATAAATAAAGTCACCAATCTTGAAAAACGATGAAGAAACTTGTGAGATGGAAGAAAACTCAAAGGATGTAGTCTATTGAAGATGTTGTTGTTGATAGCAGAAATAAACCCAGTCTATTGAGGATGTAGATGAAGTTTTAGACAACATGACCAACAACCGTATCACATTTTTAGATATAAACATTATAAAAAATGAAAGTAATCTAGATTTTGAGATATATGAAAAACCAACAAAAGGTAACAATATACCACATTACTTATCACAACAACCCACACACCAAAAATTAACATTATTAAACAATATTTACAAAGAATAAAAAATCTTACATCCCCGAAATATATTCCTACAAATTTAAAAAAAACTTAAACTGAACCTAACAAAAAACAAATATCCAATAACTTTAATAGAAAAAAATTTTAATAGATGCGTTTACAAACAATACCAATTCTACAAGAACAACAAAAAAGATATTCAATACAATACAATAATAAAATTTTCCACAAACAGAAAAAAATATTAGAACAAATACCAAACTTAAAAATCATACCAAAAATAACAAATAACATTACTAAAATATTAATAACCACCACCAACCTAAAAACAACAATCAATCAAAATAATAACACAAATATCGATTTCAAAGAAATATGTCAAAATAATAAAGAAAAATGGAACACTAGAAATATAATTTATCAAATACCATGTAAAAATTGTGAACATATCTACACAGGTCAAAGTAAACGACAATTAGAAATAAGATTAAAAGAACATGAAAGAGCACTTCGCCACAAAGACAAAAACAACCATTTAGTAAATCATTGTACCAAAGAAAACCCCACACCAGATTGGAATAACACTAAAATCATTGGAAAAGAAGAAAATTATAAAAGAAACAATAAATATCATTACAAATAACAAAAATTTAGCCAAGCCATCAATAGAGATAAACAATAAATGGACACTACTTTTAAATAACATTTAACCTAGTATACAATAGCCAACAATCATAACCAACAATTACAACCAACTTATCTTCATCATCTTTATATCAATTGTTAAATTCTTATTTCAACTGTTTTCACCATTCAAAAATGTTTTATCCTACTGATGATGAGAAATATTCTCGAAAACGTTTTATATAAATTTTATCCCAAATATTTGGATCACCCTCTTCAAAATTTCATCTGTATTTCAAAACCAACACTTCCTTCAAGATTATCGTTTTCCACTATCAACATTATCTTCACAAGACTTCATCTACATCCTCAATAGACTGGTTTTATTTCTGCTATCAACAACATCATCAATAGACTACATCCTTTGAGTTTTCTTCCATCTCACAAGTTTCCTCATCGTTTTTCAAGATTGGTGACTTTATTTATTATTTATTTTTTTGTTTTTATTAATTTTACGATTTTCCCCATTAAAAGGAGACTGACCACATTTAAATTTAAAATTAATCATTTAAACTCCTTAGATCAATAATCAATTAAATCTTTAAAGTTTCAAAATAAAAATAAAAATTATAATATAAATTGTGAGTAATAAAATAAATTTACTGTAAAGGCAAAGAGAAAAACACATTATTTGTTTTTGAATTAACGAACTAATTGAACAAGGTAAGAGAGAGAAGTATGGCGCTATCTGATACCACAAGTTCAATATATTCAATAATATATCTTGTAGTCAGGTGACTTTTCAGTGCCGTCGCATGTTTCAAGCCGGCGCCAACGGTGCTTAAATGTATAACAACAAGGGATAGAAAAAAATTTATCAAACAACGCTTTTTCTGGAAAATTTTTTTGATTCATGCATTGTCATCGACTTTACGTATGCGTGCAAAATTTCAACAAGATCGGATTAATGGAAGGAGTTTAAATATTGATTGCAAGATTTCATCCACCAAACATGGTGAAAGTTATATAAGCGTTGTAATAAAACAAGACTTTGAATTGGTCTGTCTGTTTCCGTAACGCTTTTTTGGCTCGGTTTTTGCATCACGCATATTCCAGAATGACCTCCAACCTTAAAACATTATCATGTTAAATTTATGCTTCAACCCAATATATTGCAGAATTGCAGATTTATTAGTGACTTGAGTTCTATTCTGTCCATGAAGCACACTGCACAGCTTCCTCGATTGTTGATGATTACGGCCTGATATCATTTAGTGCTTTGGAAGATCTTTTCCTTCCTGGTCAGAAATATAATTTACTTCTGTAACTTTTCTATAATTTCTAAGAAAATAAATTGAGCATTTTTAAAAATCATTGGGGGGGGGTGTCGAGAGCAGCGTTACGTAATTATCGAGAGAGGATCTAGAGGTGCGTTATGGGTTCATTACAAGGGGGAGTTAAAAATGAGCCAATTTTGTGTTACGTAATTTATAGATGACCCCTTTGTGGGATATAATTTTCTTGATGTTTAATTGAAATCTGTTGACGATAAGAGATTCCCTTTTATTCATTTTAAATTTAATGTTTTCTATGCGAACACCAATTTTTTTTAAGCTTTGCTGCAGTACATGTTGCGCGATGAAGCCGCCTTGCGCTCAGTGATGAAGAACAATTGTGAGGCGGGACAGAGCATGGCGTCTACGTTGAAACGGATTCTGCTGAGCCGAGACGCCGACCTGCAAGTCGCCACCGCCCGCTGCATCCATTTGGCTGTCTCCAGCTACTCCGACATCGCCGAACACCTCATGGAGAACGACATCGTCGAGATCCTGAACGAAATCCTTGCCACCACAAACGTGGTTCTCATCGAGTAAGGCTCATTAATATAAATCTGGTCCACACCTTTTGGAAGAATATAAATTGCAGGGATGGCCTTCACAGGAATTTGCTCCTCTGCCTTTTGGAAATAGGAAAAAGATGTTGGCAGCATTTTTTTTTTTTTTTCGCTGGAGGAGGGGGAAATTAACTTTTTCCAGCTTAACCTTGATTTCGATGAAAACCATGAGCTCTACTTCCCCGTCTATCTCTATTATCTAATAGGATGCTCACTGTCTTTACATGTGCTGGGAGGATAAATCTTTGAGAATCAAGTGGTTTTCATTTGGATTTATATTAAAGAAGAAGGCAAATGCTGGAGCGGATCAGATGAGAATCATAAACCTCCTCTGCAGGCATTCCTGGTTCTATTTCGAATAATTTAGTTTAATTACAATAATAATATTCATATACACTGTAAGTTTTCTATTCTAAGTGCATGCTGTTTCCCTGTTGTAGATCCATCTTCGAATGCCTTTTGGAATTCACAAAATATGGGAATTATTATAAAAATCTTCACAGCGTCTACGGTAGTGATTTCAATTTTTTAAATTATAAATTAAAAATAAACCCTTCAATGTAGATTCAGATAAAATGAGACGACTTTAAACGCCGCGTATGACCTTGACGGAATGTGATTTGCAGGACTCGTCCACTATTCATGAGGATTAGCTTTGTATACACTTGTTGCTCTTATTTGGGACATTTCGTGCTGAAACATGGCTTCCAAAATCACAGCTTGGCCTTTCCGACGGTGCATTGTGGAATTATGCAAACGAAATGGTATTGTGGTATCCAAAGCTACTGTGGGCAGGTCGAATAATCAAAAAGAACAAATTGCGACCATCTAATGAACGTGGACGAGCAGAGAAGCAGACCAGAAACAAGCCCCAGCCAACACGCCCAGTTCAGGTGGTGCGAGAAATCCGGTCTGAAGTGCTGAAAGAAAATCCCCCCACACAGAGAAGCCTAGCCCAAAGGAAAGGTATTTCACAGGCAACAGTCTCCAGAATAATTCATGACAATCTTGGGCTGGAGCGACGTCATAAAGCGCGCGGTCACAGACTGTCGGCCAGGCACGTGCAGGAACGATTCACCAACGCCAGAAAACTGTATGAAAACCATCTTGCAAGTGACCGATCTTGGATGAAGCTTGGGTGTACCTCGATGACACCAACAAACCCAGGGCAATTTACTATCGCGAAAGAGGGGGCAAGGCCAGGTCCGATTTTGTCCGAAGGTACAAGGAAAAGTTTTCAAAGGGCTTCTCCGGATATTCCTCACGTGGACTGCTCACGATTCGTCGAGTTCCTGGAAACTGTAAAATTAGTGCAGCTTCCTTCCAGAGTAATGTAATGGACCACATATATCGGCAGGATATCCCACGTCTGTACCCTGGTGAGCAATCAAAAGTTTGGATCCACATGGACAAGGCATCAAGCCACACTGCCAAGTCATCTGTGGCTTACTACAGGAAGATGGAACAGGAGACGGGCATACGAGTTATTTCCTTCTCTCACGTGCCTGTAAAATCTCCTGACGCATCACCGATGGATTTCTGTGGTTTTGGTCTCCTGAAACGACGGCTCGGAAGTCGCCGACCAAGAACCGTTGCTGGGCTATGGAAAATGTGTCAGCAGGTGTGGAACGAACTTCCCATGGAGTCCCTCAAACTCAGCCTACTTCAGTGGAAATTACAGTGCCGGGGGATAGTCCAACAACGTGGCTCTCACATCGAACACAACCGATGGTGGCACCATGGTATTACACCATCGTAACAGAACTGCAAAGTAGTCTCATTTTATCTGAATCAACCCTCCGTAGATACTAAGTAAATCTAATTTCATAAATGCGAACTTTCAACTCTGTTAATATTTTATAGACGAAAAATAATAAATTTTCATGACTGATAATAAGGTTCTGGAAGGTACTGACAGGGATGTTAAGTCATGCCGACTCCAGTTCTGTGGTTTGCGCGAACAACCCGATCGAGGTGGTCCCACAGATGCTCTATATCCGGGGAGTGTGGGGACCAGAGGATAGCGTAAACGCATCCTCGTGCTCTTCGAACCACGCACGGACACTGCGAGATGTACGGCACGTCGCATTGTCCTGCTGGAAGATCCCATCGTGCTGAGGGGTGGATATGGTTCTAAAGGACAGTTGCGTATTCCATTCATCCATGGTGCCGTCCACAATGATGAATGCACCCAAGGAATGCCACGTGTTGTAGGGTGTTCGTTTTCTGACGCTGAACGCCGTACACGCCATCGCCCATCTGTCCGATGAAGCGTGATTCATCGGAAAAAAAAACACCTTTCACTACTCTGTTGCTGTCCACTTGCGGTACTGGCGTACAAATGTCAGTCTTTGTCACCGGTGAACAGCCGTCAGCATTGATACACGTTTGGTAGCTCCCTGGTTCATTTGGGAGGTCCACGGTTGCACGCATCTCCGTAGCCGTCGTTCACCTCTGTCATCTATGGCCCTTGGTCTCCCACACTTGGCACGTCGCTGATTTTGGTATTGCCATTCTGCCATGCACGGTACACTTT
This sequence comes from Rhysida immarginata, assembly GCA_023313115.1. NCBI lineage: Eukaryota > Metazoa > Arthropoda > Chilopoda > Scolopendromorpha > Scolopendridae > Rhysida > Rhysida immarginata. Next base: position 4,027,662 of record JAHWFO010018671.1, on the reverse strand, counting down.
CACCACGGCGGCACGCGAACAGTTCACAAAACTAGCCCTTTCGGAAATACTGCCGCTCTTGGCTCGGAAGCCGATGATCATGCCCTTTTGGAGGTCGGATAAATCGCTACGTTTCGCCATGACTCCAACGATTGCAATGTTTTCTGCTTCCCTCTGACACCCTCCCTATATCCCCCCCCCCCAACTCTGATACTGGTACGTATCTTCTGGACGTAACCATTTTCCGCTGATGCTGAACGTAGGGGGTGAGGAGGTTACGGATTGATCCATTCAAACAGCAACTCACATCCTTTTTCGCGATTTTAAATGATACGGTCCTAGAAAAAGCTCTTTATTTCGTTGCCAATGTTTAGCGCCATTTTGCTGAAGTTAGCCCTAATTCAGTTGGACAAAAATTCTGATATACTGAAAAATCAGCCGCATCATCTGCAACGTAGGAAGAAATTCCAGCATCTTCTGTGATGTTTTGTACATTTCGTGAAATTCTTATTATATGACATTTTTATCATTATCAAGTTCAAACTTCGGGTTGAACAAAAGTAAGGAAGAACTTTCAGATAATACGAGGCTCGATTGAAAATAATGCCTCTTTGGCTATAAACTTTTTTATTTGGTATCCGATAGCTACAGAGTAGCAAGATATAAGTTTCTCACTTCAGAGATCTGTAGAATGCGTTCTATCTGTCCAAATGAGATAAAATTTGAACTACAGATAAATCAAATGATGTGCTTGACATTTATTAAATAAAAAAAATTAGTACAAAAATACGCCGATAAGTGGCGCTGTAACACACATAATCGCATTTTATATGCTTTATCAATGTGAAATCTTCTATATATATAAAGAAGGATGTTTGTGGGTCTGTGCGTCTGTGGGTCTGTGTGTGGGTCTGTGGATCTGTGTGTACGTTTTTTATACAAATCTACAGTTTTATTCCGATCTTGATAAAATTTCGCATACATGACCTTTAAAGCATGAGGAAGGTCACTGTCTACCTCAGATTTCGGAAAAATAATAAATATCGATAAAAAATCGATATTCATGGTTATGGCAAGGCATATTAATGAGAAATATCTCATGACCAACAATGCAAGGCAAAGTTGGTACAACAATAGGTATCAACAATGGTATCAGCACGCAATTCACAAACACACTGCATGAACCAACAATATATATCTCATGACTAACAATGAAAGGAAAAGTTTGTGCAAGTGTAATTATCCCGGGCAACGCCGGGTAACTCTTCTAGTAACATAATAAAGTAGCATTACAACTGCTCAATATGTCCCCCTTTATGTTCAACAATGTGCTCTAACCGCAGAACCATATTTTCCACAGTTGACGGGAGTGAATCTGCCGGAATATCAAGAACATTTATTTATTTATTTATTTATTTATTTATTTATTTATTTATTTATTGCAAGCAACAGGCTAGAAATGCCCAATGACGGCTTATAAGAAAACAAATATAAGAACAAACAATTGAAAACATCAAAAATCAAATATAAGAACAAAAATTGAAAAACATCAAAACAAATATAAAAACAAAAAATTTTACAATAAGCATGAGTAATATCAAAAAGAGTTTACAGGTTCATAAATTATAACTTTAAATTCATTATAATTTAAAAAGTTAATGTCAATCAAATTTGAGAATATATTGCCTAATTTACATAATCGATTGAAAGGGAGATTGCTTATAATACATTTCTTAGTCAGCGGTAAACAAAATATATCAGTGTTTCTTGAGTTTAGTTTGGGAATGCGTAGTTTTATGAACTCGAGAAATCTAACAGAATAGGTTATATATGATTATATAATTTGAATAAGCAGCAGGCGTCAAGATAAATACGTCTGTTAAGTAGCGTTTCACAACGAAAGTGATCTCTGAGGTAAGAGTTTGTAGAAAATCAGTTTGAACTTTCTCAAGCCGCCGCTGTAACGTAACATTGTACGGAGACCAGATGGTCGAAGCATACTCCAGGCCCGTTCTTAGGCATACGCTGACTACGCATCCGCGTAGGGCCCCGAACGTGAGGGGGCCCCCGTGAGGCGCCCTCGATCCCCCGGTTTTTTTTTTAATTGACACTGCAGCCGTCTGTGTCACTCACGTTACCTTCAAGATATTGGCCAAACCCTTGATTATTCAGAACTTATAAAGGATTTTGCCCGGATGAAAGTGCGGAAAGTAGACTTCTTAGGTTAATTTAAGTTAACTCTTGGCATAGCAGCAGGTTAATCGGAATGAAAGTGCGAAAAAGTAGTTGTAATTTCAAATATCCCAAAAAAATAAAAAGGACAAAAAAACTAAAAAAAAGGAAAGATAAAAAAAACTAAAAAAGAAAAAACTCAAAAAAACTAAGCTGGGCTTAGCTACATACCGCCACGTGGTGCCCAGTGGAAATAGTTCAAACTGGCTAAATTGTAGCATCGAACTACTCCGAGGGGGCGAAAAAGAGACGCAGGGAGATGACCTCGTAACGTAACAGGAAAACGTCTCCTTGGTCTAATTTCCACGCATTTTCGCAGAGCTTCCAGGGGGGGCTCCGCCCCCCCTGGA
>JAHWFO010018671.1:3990777-4017229 GCA_023313115.1 Rhysida immarginata | reverse complement strand
AGGAAATGAACAAATACTGGTACAGTAAACTCCGTGTAATTCGAATTCAAACGGACCAACAAAAAGATTCGAATTAAGCGATAATTCGAATTCTGCGATATTGGTCACACTAACCTAAAAACTAGGTGTTTTGGATTATGGGTAATCAGTACTTACAAATTATACAAATTCCTGTATATCTATGTTACATTAAAACTATGGTAAATTGTACCTGTATTTTGTGTTTCAATAAAATAAAAAATAATTACGTACTGGCTAGATTTTAAGCTATCGAAATGAAAAACAAAGTTAATTGAGAGAGAAGATAAACCTAAAAACTGTGAAAGCTACATATACTTACAATTCTGAAGTCTTCAAAAATATTTACGCCTGGTCACCTATGTGTGTTGTGCTGGAGTCCTTATGACACTGAGCACAACCCATAATTTACCTGCTTATACTTAAAGCACCAATGGAAAGCTAGCACCAAATCTCGAAAGCGGATTGGCTACTGTATCCAGTCAGGCTCCTGAATAATCCAGTAGAAGAGGAATCGGCCAATTATATTTTTACAGTAAACTCCGCATGTAGTAGCACAGTGCTTGTTCAGATCAATCTGGGAATTCGGAGTAACTATGGCGTTCGAATTAGGCGATGAAAAATACATTATTTTGTATTAAATGTACTTGATGATTGATTCGAATTGGGCGATAATTCGAATTAGAAAATTCGAATTATGCAGTAATATTTTACATTAAATGTAAAGGATTTCAAATGGTCCTTGCAATTTATACGAATTAAGCGATAATTCAAATTTAGCGGATTCGAATTACACAGAGTTTACTGTAGTTCAATTAGCTTTTGACGTACCATCATTTTGTGAACACAGTCGCCCAAATTTGGCTCATGCTAGCAGCGCCACGCCATTCAGCTTAGTTTTGAGGTTCAATTTATGGCGTTGCTTGCGATTTGCGACCACAATTGTCTTATATCACTTTAATCGCCTGAATTTCGTCTACATCGTAGTGTAGTTTTTTTGAAGGAGATAATTTACACCCTGTATATATTTAATTTTTTTTTTATTTATTATGCAAATATAATAAATACGAGGGTTGTTCAAGAATTTTTGCCTCCTATTCCATAAATTTATTTGTTAACAGATTTCCAAATTGCGTTCTTTTTGTATCTTTCACCTCATCGTCAGAACGCAGTTAACTCGTGTCCCTTAAGGTGCTCTTTCTTCTTTGGGAAATGGTGAAATTGCAAGGCACAAAGATTTTTCATTTTTGAACTGCAGTTTTTCATCTTTGAACTATAGGCGCTGCAACGCCTCTGGTTTTGGCGTTCATGTGCGGGCAGATGTTATCGTGCTGCAGAAGAGGATCCAAAGCTGCCATTCAATCCTAGTATCGACAACAACCCCGGAATTCCTCTCTGACAGGTTCAGCCGACTAGTCACACATTGGCGCAATGCTTGGAAAGGGATGTTAAATAATCATTTGGTGCAATGCATCCTTTTGGTGTCAAGGATGTTAAATAATCATTGGATCTATTTGAAATTTAACTTAACAGAGTATCAGCATACTGAAAATTTTTTGATCTTCAAGCATAGGAGTAATAGAACAAACTCAAACCTCCATGAGATCAGTTGGGTTTGAATCCATGACTTGCTGATCTCGAGAACACCAAAATCTACTATTAGTAATATTAGTAACTATGGATATATCAGTAGCTAGGTCAATTGCATGAAAGAATTCGAAACTATCATATCCAGTTGTCTCAGCCACCTGGCCAATATATGCATTGTTAAATTTAAAAAAATATTGGTTTAATGTTAAAAAAGAGAAATAAACAATAGTATAAAATCTTTTCGTTGGGTTGGTATGAATTCACAACTAGTGAGAAAATGCCAATTACTGTAAACAAAATACCGAGGGGCCAGATACTGTGGATGGACATCAAATTAAGGAGAACTGGGAAACCACTAATCCGCATAACGAATCTTTATTGCGATGGATACATATTTCAGCAGCCACGTTGCCTTCTTCAGCATCCGATGGAAGCTTTAGACCAGAGAAACAACGTTTCACTGATGGCAAATAAGTGCTTTACAGGTCTTATATAGATAAGTTAAACCAATCACATAATTTGTCCATTAGTGTACAAGGAAAAGTACAAAGTTTATTGATAGAAATGTTTGAAACCTTAAGACTAGGGGAATCCAATCGGTACATTGCTGACTGTTAGTTGTTAGTCATTGGTCATCTGTTGAAGTGGCGTCATTGTTTGTTGATGGGTTTAGCAACAGTCTTTAGTTGGGATATGTCCAGTGGTCTTTTATCACTGTTCAATAATCTCCTTGGCTCTTCTCTGGTGAACTCATAGCTCTCAAGGAAATTCAGCAGCTGTGGTCTCTCGTACTGTGAATAATCTTCAGGTCGTCTAGTCGGTAGTATGTCCTTGGTCCAGAATATGGTCTGCAAATCTGGAGATGCCATAGTTCCTGATGTAGGAGAGGTTCTCCTTAATTCTTGTGAGACTGTTCTACGGGATTGCCCTTAGTAAACCGCTTCACATTTTGAGCATGCTAGTCTGTAGACACCAGGTCTTAGGTCTGCGGGTATGACGTCTTTGGGGTTGCCTAATCTTCGGCTCAATGTGTCCAAGCTTCTGTATGTGGTTTCTAGCCCAAATTTTTTGGCCATGTACCAATTGGATCAGTCAGTAATGTACCGATTGGATCCCCCTAGTCTTAAGATCTCAAACATTTCTATCAATACACTTTGTACTTTTCCTTGTACACTATTGGACAAATTATGTGATTGGTTTAACTTACCTATATAAGACCTGTAAAGCACTCGCTTGCTATCAGTGAAACGTTGTTTCTCTGGTCTAAAGCTTCCATCGGATGCTGAAGAAGGCAGCGTGGCTGCTGAAATATGTCTCCATCGCAATAAAGATTCGTTATGTGGATTAGTGGTTTCCCAGTTCTCCTTAATTTTATGCCAATTACTATTGTAGAACAATGATTTGTATACTGATAAAAGGAAAGCAGAACCACTATTCCACAAAATAACCATTTAATAAGCATAAATGTATACATTTTGGCCACAAAATAGCCATCATCAGTATTACAAAGAACTACAGTGTCAAAAAATGTTTATGCAGGTCTAGAAATTTTGAAAAAGCCCCAGATAAGCTCATTTCGCCGAATGATAGCCACAAGGTGGCTGAAATGTATATACGATTAATATAATTAAATCATTTATTATGCACAAGCATTTCTTTTATTTCCTCTAGATTGTTTTTTATCCACAATGGTTTTTGTTTCTATTATTTTGTGAAATAGTGGTTCTGGTTTCCATCCATCTCTATGATTACATCCACAGCATCTTAAAATTAGTTCTTGATTTTTGAAGATTTTTTATTGCTGTATTCCTTTTGTGGTGATTTCAAATTTTATTACAGGAGGGATTTCCTACACTCACCTGTTCCTTTTAAGAACTTGGAAGTCATTGTTGACGCATGCACAAAGTCAACGTTTCAGCTTTTTGACGAACACTGGGGACCCGCTCTCAAGCAGGGAAAGGCTGGTGGTGCTTGGGTTGATCACATCAGACGCAGTGCGGAGCAGGCCACTGCCTTGCTTTATGCAAAGCTCAAGGTTCTCCGCAGTATTTGCAGGTAATTCCTATAGCTGTTTTCTTCACATATACCTGAAGTCTGTGAATTAGCTAATTCTTTAGCTTAGATTCCTTTGAAGTTACAAGATTTGGTGTAAAGCAGTGTTCCAAAAGCAATTTTTTTATATTGCTACTGCATTTCGGTTTCATCATCAGAGCTAGAATGTACAAAGAAAAGGAAACTACCAGTATATATATTTCGGGAAGCCAATTAGATGGTTAGCTTAAAATTAGCCCCAATTAGTCTGAGGATGGTTTTATTGATTGGTTTGCATTGGGATAGGAATTTGTTTAATATGAGATGAATGAATGAACTGTAAGGAGTGTTATCGAGAAACCAAGCACTGCGACCCCGGGGTCTATTGTACTATCCCCAATAATGACTACTGCCAACTTATTTTAAAATAGCTATGAAATGCCTCATCTGGATCATTTCAACATATAAAATAAAAATTTTAGAATTTGTAAGGCTTCATTAACCTCTTTTGAAGACCGAAGAACAGGAACTTCCTGTTCATTGCTTTCATAGTCATTGAAGAAATCCGATCCACCATTTTCCTTTTGCTAACGAACCTCTTGAACAATATCATCACATGGATTAATGCCTTGTGAACGGGCAGGCCAAGCATCTGGAAAGTGTCTCGACAGAACACATTCATCGCCAAAGTGGGTACGAAGAAGTTCATTTAATGGGCATCCCATATGTGATGCTGCACTATCTTGCATGAAGAACCTGTGTTCCTGCAATGCTCTGCTGATTGGTTGTTCACAGACGCATTGCGCTTTTGTATATGGTGCAACTCTTTCCCCTGGTAGCAACCGTATGCACTAATAAATTTTCCATTGGAATTCTCTTCCCCAAGCTCTGCATAGCCTATACACAACGTTTCATCACTTCCCCGCAATAAAACTCTCTGTAGACTGTCCAGAAGTGAGGAACTTAATTATAACCACTCAAAATTTTATTGAAAATTATTTTGTATTATCCAAAATTTACATAAAAACATTTTGCATTAATAGGATATAGTTTCACATGTAAAATTTTAAGGGGGTTGGACGGAATAATATGCCCAGGTGGCCAAGAGGGCTAGGGCGTAGGCTTTCTAGTTCTTGAGTCCACCTGGTCGTGGGTTCGAATCCCGCCGTAGGCATGGATATTTGTGTTTGTCTCGGGCTAAATACAGATATAACTTGTGTAAAGGTGCAAAATGACCTTAGTAGTCGACGCCAAAAATTCTAATCAACCAACCAAGCTTATGAAAGCAGGGATTATACTGTAGATAGTTTCCTTGTTCTTTGTACAGTCTAGCTCTGATGATTGTGAAAATCAAAATGCTTAAACTGGACACTTAAGACAAAAATTCAGTTCTTTGTTTTACCAGTGGTATTTAAAATTTTTCATAAATTCCTGGTTGTACAGTATTTTTGGATATAATTTTAATACGGTAGTCCATATGAATTTAAGGGGAGAATATAGTCCATTTAAGAATTGGTCTGTTGTGGCAATGGCAACCAATCTTAAATTTACAAAAGAAAATATAGTCGAACCTTGATAACTCTAATTTCACGGGAACAGAAAAAAAACCTCAAGATAAAGAGATTTCGAGATATGGAGGATTACTTTTAAATCAAGATATTTAGGTTATTAACGATACTGTGAGAATATGGAGATAAAATGACGTGTATAAAGTTACGCCATGTCCAGGTGGAGCCACTAGCATAGAATGCACAAACTGTTCATGCTCAATCATCCCCTATTCAACCAAGACTTGCCAACAAGATCAAACATTTTTTTTCTTGAATTTTTTTTGTAATTACAAGATAATTGCCTAATTTTTGTAATGACAAAGTTTTTAAAACAAAAAATTTCTCTTTACGAAAAAAAAAAATACTTTAATGCACTGTATATCTTCTAATAGATGCCTAGTCTCCAATTGTCGCCGGTCTCTAATAAACGCCGGGTTTCAAAATTAAGATTGCTAAATAAACGCCAGTCTCTAATAAACGCTGGTCTCTAATACACGCTGAGGATTCTCTTCCATGCGGCAGTTCACTTGAGCTGCTTTCGGGGTTCACATATGCACGGGCTCGAAGGGATTCCCAGCACACTGCTTTGGGTTTCGATATCATATGCACTCTGCTATTCAGCCCTTAGTTCTCAATGCACTGTTTAATACGCACTATCTTATTCTGTTTAAAAAAAAAAAAAAGACATGCCTCCAATGCGATCATATGATGAAGCGTTTATGATATCGTGGAAGCTATAAGATTGGACCCAGATTGCTAAATAAACGCCGGTCTCTAATAAACGCCCGGTTAGTGATTAAGTTGAAAAAATAGATGCCGAGGGTTACTATTGGAAGATATACGGTATTTAAATGCTTTGCATTTCACTGGCAACGTCAAAATTCGACATAGCATGTTTTTCCGAGGAAATGTTTCATGGTGAGGGAAAATTACATTAAATTAATGGTGAAAACGTAGGGAAATGAAATTTTTTTGAGATATCGGGGTATTCGAGGTAGCGAGGTTCGACTGTATTATTATTTTTTTTGTTTGTCACTCTTTAAAGGCTCCTTAATGAATGCCAAAATGATCCCACGGCTAAGGAAGAAACATTTAGTCAAGTCACCCTTCAATCGCAAAGTGCTTACTCAACATCGATGTCTCCCGATATGGAATGCTTGACTGAAAAGTTATTACAATGTCTTGAGGAAGTTTATCTCCCAGTAATTGTAGTAAGGAGTATTTAATTAATTAATACATTTGCTTTTATTATTATAATTTTTTTTTAAGATTCAACATATTTTTTTTTCCAGAAAAACTTAAGCATTATTACGACTTCAGACCCAATTGCCATCTGTTTCGCTATGTTTATAGATTTGTGGGATTTAAGCCCTCGTTATGGAGAATTCTTTACCCTTCATCAAATGAAAATTGGATTGGTTGAATGGATAATGGAGTTGAAGAAGAAATTCCCTTACAAGTAAAAAATGCTTCGACATAAATAATGTTCGGTTTTGTTTTAGAACATTGGATGGGCTATTCAAGAATGAATTTATAAAGCTAATATAATTTTTTTAATATTTTTATTTTTATTAATCTAAACATTTAATTATTATTTTCAAACCTATTTATCCATATGTGTTGGGAGCAGCAACCCAATGGAGAATCTGCAGTGATCGCTAACTTCTGCCATTAGGAGCATTCCATCCATAGTAATTTAAGCGACTCAAATCCAGATTCTTCATGTAAGTCTAGCCATCTGGTTCTAGGCTGATCTCTTGGTCTCTTATTCACTGGCTTGGAAAATAGCAACTGTCTAGAAGACTAGTTTTGTGGCGTCTGTATCATGTGGCCATACTAATTCAACTGAGACCTCTCAATGCAGACCTCTGAATTCATCACCTAACGGCTCCCTTGTTGTGCTGCTGTGCATTCTGTCTAGTATGGTAATATCTGCCACATCTCTCAGGAATCTCATTTCAGCCACAATCACACTCTTTCGGTTATTATCAAAGTTGAGAATGGGGACAAAGATAGATTTGAAAACATAGAGCTTGGCTTTATTTCCTAGTTCATATTTTGTTTACACAGATTGACATGAGTAGTATCTGAGATAGCATGCTGTACCGATTCAAGCATCCAATTCTCTGTTCTGCCACCCGCTGATAGTAAATACGATTCTGGGGTACTTGCCTGTCTCAGTGGGGCTCCACTAAGCAGGCTGTCTTGAAAGGACCAGAACCACAGTCTTGGCTACACTAATTTTCTTACCATGGTATAGCATAAAATTTTTATACAATGGGAAAAAACAAATTGTGTGTCACTTGATGTTAGCAAAATTAAAAGAGTAATAAGGAGGCCATTCTGGAATAATTGAGTTTGAAGAGATAACATTTCCAAAACATTATCTTTTCAAAGATCATCACCCAGTCAAAAGTAAAAAAAACAAAACAAATGCATATTAGAATTGTAATATCATTCTTGATAACAAAGGATATAAAACATCTAATTACTTTATAAACTGTGGATATCAATAACATCACAAGACTCCATTACCAATCTGCTTTTCCACAATACTTTAATTTAACATGAATATGCATACTTCAGCCATCATGTGGCCATGATTAAAAAAAAATTACCGTATATCTTCTAATAAACGCCTGGTCTCCAATTGTCGCCGGTCTCTAATACCCGCCGGGGATTCTCTTCCACGCGGCAGTTCACGTGAGCTGCTTTCGGGGTTCACGTGTACACGGGCTTGAGAGGATTCCCAGCACACTGCTTTAAGTTTCGATATCATGTGCATTCTGCTATTCATCCCTTAGTTCTCAAGGTATCCCGTTCGTAAGGACTGTTTACTACGCACTACCATGTTCTGTTTAAAAAAAAGACATTTCTCCAAAGCGATCATATGATGCGGCGTTTATGATGTCGTGGAAGCTAAATTGTCACAGGTTGTATATAGATTAAAGTATTGTGGAAAAGCAGATTTGTATTGGATGGCTGTGATATCATTCATGATATTTGGCACAGCCAATATAGACTTAGACAACAATATTTTACATAGATTCGAAAATAAATACATTTTTATACATTTACAAGATTCACTCTTTTCTCTTAAAATTAGTAAATTCTTGATGAAAGCTGCATCAACCTATCTCAACCGAATTTTAATTATGTTAATCAGTGATGATGAATATAATAAATATATAAATTGCAACTTTTTGCTGCTGGATGGTATGTATATCTATAATATTTTCAACAAGGACCTATAAATTTCCATTAGGATAACTATTTCAAATAAAAATAAAAATAACTGCTATTTCAGGAGGACCAGTTGAAAATTGTATCATCCAGCTGAAGGATTCACTTGAACAATGTGGATCAGTGGCTTATAGAAAAGAGTTACAATGTGCTCAATTTACTCTTTTTGCTATCTTCTATTATGCTTATTTTTTTACTGAATGGTAAAGCTGTATTCCATTTTATATATTGTAGCTTTATATTAAATTGATTTGTATTAAATAATGTTTTAGTTAAAGAGAAATTAAATAATAATAGTTATAGAGAAATTATTTTACAACATTTTTAATGCAAAGTATTCTCTTCATTCCTAATCTCATAGTGCATTTATACCTCCTAAGCAATTGCTCCATCTCCTTTATGCCTTCATCCAGAATAACCCCGATTTTCACTGTCTTCCTGAAACAACTTGCAAGCACTTAGTGTTCTTATATTCTGTGAGAATTTTTTATTTGTTTTAATGATTTTCTTTGTTAAATGTAAAACTAAATTATACGTCCCAGTTTTACCATTTATTGCTTGATCTTCGCATTAAGAGGCCAGTTCTAAGCAGTAATGGGAATAATTTACAACAAAACTTTATTTTAACAAATAAATTTAAAAATGGCCAGGCTGGGCTCGAACCCGGAACCTATGGCAAATCCAGTCGATGCTCTAACCAGTTAAGCTGCTATGGATATAAAAGCATTACACTATTCAATAGAAATTTTCTTTCCTATTTTCATTTATAATTTAAGACCTCTGGGGCATTGCATATAAATAAATCCTCATTCAGTATTCTAAAGTTTATTCTTGAAAGTATATTGAGCCTGTAGGAAAGATAGTCCTAACTGTAAACCAGATACTGTTCTAATGAGCCTATATGGACATATTGACAGCATAATGGTTCCATGTTCACAGTGGCTTAACTAGCTAGAGCATCTGAGCGATTAGCAAAGGTTCATGGTTGGAGTCCAGGAAATTTTATTTCCAATTTTCATTTATAATTTAAAACTTTGTTATTGAGTAATCAGAAAAGTTGGGATTTAGATGCTAGTATACTTAGTTGTATGCATTTTATCAACCTTTGTCAACTAAATGCCATTTAGAACAAAATGGCACAGATATGACTCTTACGCATTCGGATTTAGATCAGAAAGCAATCTGATGGACTAGAAGATATGGCTAACCAGAAAACATGCTTAAATTTTATTGGAAAAAAATGGAGGGAAAAAATTCCATGATCTAGATTCACAAATTGATAGAGGTGATGAGCATGATACTCATGGTCTGGGGTTTGAGTCCAGGTTGCGAAATTTTTCTTTCCATTTTTTTTCCAATAATACATTAGGTCCTATTTTCATTTATTAATTTCTTAAGGTTAAATTTTTATTCTTAAGCATGTTTTTTTTTTTTAATAAAAGGCTTACCAACAGACATAAAAGGCAGTTCTCATCCATTCATATTTGGATTGTCAGGAAATTATTTTCATGCCTACTATCTTGAAGTATACAAGCAAATATTCAGTTCAGAATAAAAATTCACAAAACAAAAGATCATTCTTTACTGAATAAAAATTTCACGTAAATGATATTGAATGATGACAATATATCAAATTTTATATTTTTCGTTATACAGGGTTATTCAAAATGAATCATCCGATTTCAAAATGCTATTTTTTCAAAAATAAACGACACAGAATGATAAGTAAAACATGAATACAAAGGGAAAATATGGAAGTTTTTTTTTTTACAAGTATTCAATATAACGTCCTTTAGTTACACGTATAATGTCTAGACGGTACGTTGTAAATTGTCACTGGTAATTGAATGTACAGCAGCAGTAATCCTTTGTTTAATTTCACATAAATTTGTGGGTAATGATGGCACATAAACTTTATCTTTTACAAATCCCCAAAGGAAGAAATCGCAATGGATCATATCAGGTTACCTAGTTGGTGAGCTATGTAACAGTATTTCTTTGGGCTTCGTATAAAAGTGTCTCTCACTTTATCAAGATTTTCCGCAAATATGCCTGCTCGCCCTCCACTTTTCCCTTTACATAGACATGCACTGGTCCTAAACTGGTGACACCACCTTCACTGTCCACCTTCGAATACTCTGAGCCGTAGGCGGATTAATTCGGTACTTTTTATGAAATTCACGCCGAAAGGTGATTACTGATCCACATCGCGCAAATGACAACACGCAAAATGATGTCATTATCACTTCTGCGGCTGCAAAACCCTGTCAAACAGCTTTTGTGAAATAGCTTCCCTTTGTATTCATGTATTACTTATCATTCTGTGTCATTTATTTTTGAAAATATGGATTTTTGAAATTGGATGATTCATTTTGTATAATGCTGTATTATGAATACATCTCATAAAAACATCGGTATTAGACCCATGTTCACCTTCCATTTTAGACTGTTTATACACAGTAATCTAAAACAGTAGGGGCAAACTTCAAGGGGTGATTCCTCACAAGTAACAAAATATTTCATATCAACTTATGTCCAAAAATGCATAGTTTCATGGAAATGGCAAGATGGAACACCAGCCCATTATAGTGCATTATAGTGCCCGGCACGAAAGAAAAAGGAAACTGGCACATGCGTCAATGAAAAAACCTCATTCAACCAATCAGAAACGAATAAGAAACGGTGTATTACTTATTCCTGGCATCAGTAATAAGTAATTCCCCATGTTTGAGCGGTGGAATGAGTTTTTTTTTCATTTACACAAACGCCAGTTTCCTTTTTCTTTCAGCCCGGGCACTATAATGTTTGCTAAATAACAGAGGAAACACCTCTTACCCACAAAATATTTTACTAGACATATAGGTATTTCGAACCATTTGGGTTCATTATTCAATGTCGGTACAAAGGAATAATCGGTACAAATCGTAAATCCTATATTTATAGGGGAAGAGTTGCCGATCCTCCAATCACTGCTACCTCACAAGAAGGAGGGAACCTCTTCTTACAAAAGCACGGACCTAGAAGAAATGCCCAGGCTGCCAAATAATACAAGATACAACCAAAGAGATAATAAAATCTAAACAAAACCCTATACAAAACAAAAAATCGATAACTGGATATATCGAGAAACCCCCCACATTATACAAAACAAAATTCAACAATTAGACAGCTTCAATGATTTAATTAACATTTTCCAGTGTTGAAAATTTTCCAGGTAAGAACCCGGACCCACTGCTGAATGGAGACATGGGCCCCATAGGGGATTCAATGTTAATTAAATCATTGAAGCTGTCTAGTTGTTGAATTTTGTTTTGTATAACGTGGGGGGTTTCTCGATATATCCAGTTATTGATTTTTTGTTTTGTATAGGGTTTTGTTCAGATTTTATTATCTCTTTGGTTGTATCATGTATTATTTGGCGACCTGGGTATTTCTCCTGGCTTTTGTAAGAAGAGGTTCCCTCGTTCTTCATTGGCTGTTTTTATTGTGAGGTAGCAGTGATTGGAGGATCGGCAACCTCTTCCCCTATAAATATAGGATTTACGATTTGTACCGATTATTCCTTTGACATTGAATAATGAACCTAAAGAGTTCGAAATACTTATATGTCTAGTAAAATATTTTGTGGATAAGAGGTGTTTCTTCTGTTATTATGTCACTTTCCACAGTTATTCAACGATGTTCATAATGTTTGCTGATATCTCAACACCACCTTCCCTGGGCGATGAACAGGATGAGGAGGTCTTGTTGTCTATGGGAGTCTGCTCGCTCAATGGGCTTAAACCCCCTTGAATTTTACTTATGAGGGCACCTCAAAAATATTGCGTATGCGGACCCAATTCCTTATGTGGAGAGAATTGAATGGCGTATCAATACAGCCTGTGGCACAATTCGGGTACAGGCTGGAAAGGTCAAATGAGTGCAACTATCCATTATATGACATGTGAACTCTTGCATTACTTCCCAAGGAGGCCATTAGACACAGTGATGCCAAATCTGTACTAATTGCTCTATTACAGGCAAACTATCCATTTCCAGGCATATGATCATATGAGATTTTTTGTTCCTTTTCTGGTCAGAAATTGCCTTTTGAAGTTTGTCCCCATTGTTTTAGTTTACTCTGTTTAGTCATGTACTTCTTATACGAGGGTGGTCTGAAAAGTAATGCCTCCAAGGCCATAACACTTTTATTTTTTAACGAATTTAAAAATTTTTTTTTTCATATGATGGCTTATTTTGTTCTCTTTTCAATGCATTATTCACTTTTCAACATAGTCCCCATCTCTGTCCACACACTTTTGCCAACGTGACACTAGTCGTGACATCCCATCGGAGAAGTAGTCCTTTGGTTGTTTTCGACACCAGGATCGAATCGCGTCTTTCAGCTCATCATCAGAGCTGAATCGATGTCCTTTAAGCGATTCTTTAAGCTTTGGGAACAAGTGAAAATCGCTGGGAGCGAGGTCAGGGCTGTACGGCGGATGCGATAGAACCTCCATGAACTTCAGTCGCTGCAACCCTTCTTGTGTTTCTCAACTTGTGTGCGGACGTGCTGCAGAATAGGGTTCATACCCTTCCGAACTCGGAGCAACCGGGCGCGAAGCTTCTCTAGCGTTTGCACGTACTGTTTTGAGTTGATCGTGGTTCCTGGTTCCAAGAAGTCAAGGTGGACAACACCCTGGAAGTCCCAAAAGATGGTCAACATGACTTTCCCTGATGACTTGACAACCCTGAACTTTTTGGGACGTGGAGATGTTGCATGGCGATATTCCAACGACTGTCGTTTGTTCTCTGGGTCAAAATGATGCGCCCATGATTCATCCCCCGTGAGAATGCGCTGCAGAAAAGCCTCACCCTCACGCTCGTACCAGGCCAACAAATCCTGGCAAACGTTCTTTCTCTTCTCTTTGAGTTCAGGAGTGAGCATATGCGGTACCCAACGAGCACACACCTTACGATATCCCAGCAACTCGGTTATGATAATGTGCACTCTCTCCTTGGAAATTTGGAGCTCTGTAGCGATGTCATATTGCTTAATTCGGTGGTTGGAACGAATCATTTGATCGACACGAACTCGATGTTGCTCGTCTGTTGCTTGATTGGTCGTCCACTGCGGGGTTGATCAGCTAGGCTAGAGCTTGCTGGGTTTCGTTCTTTCACTAATCTTGCCCATCTTCTCACTGTACTGACATCA
The DNA here is from genome assembly GCA_023313115.1 of Rhysida immarginata. NCBI lineage: Eukaryota > Metazoa > Arthropoda > Chilopoda > Scolopendromorpha > Scolopendridae > Rhysida > Rhysida immarginata. The sequence goes on along the minus strand of JAHWFO010018671.1, from coordinate 4,003,603 downwards.
AAAGCTGCATTGCCGTATACAGCTGTCATTCGGCGATGAATTTGGAGAGGATCGCAACCTTCAGCTGTCATAAACTCAATCACTGTGCGCTGTTTCAACCTGACTTCCATGTAGGTCGCCATTATGTTTCATTTTCAGCACACCTACACCATCTAGTGACATAGACATAAAGTGTTTTTGAAAGAGAACAAAATAAGCCATCATTTGAAAAAAAAAATTTTAAATTCGTTAAAAAATAAGTGTTATGGCCTTGGAGGCATTACTTTTCAGCCCACTCTTGTACATCATTCAGGATGATGTCCTTTCGCATGTGTTTCTTAGAATTAGAAAATTAGTTAGTGGGTCATAGCATCTTTTTTTTTTTTTTTTTTTAACTAATACATTACTATGAAAGTTTATAAAAGTATATATAATTAATGAAACGAAACTATTTTTTTAAATTTAAGGTGTGTTTTCTTAAATGTTGTGATAAACTTAAATACTCATCAAGATGTTTTTATGTACAAGAACAAGGTTTGAAAATGAACAAATTAATTAATTTAGATCTAATAATTTTTTCAAAAAAAAATTCATCTTGTTTTATTCTAATTTTCTCAGGGCTTGAAATTTTATTATCGGGAATAAAAAATCGGATTCCTATGTTGGATAAAGTCTATACTCATCACAAATCGTTCTTACTGTGGACATTTTCAGATGAGGAGATAGCACGCTGTTTTGGATCCACAGTTGTAAGATACTTTATATCTTACTATAATATTAAATTTTAAAAATGTAAAATTCAGAGAAAGAAAATAAAAGTGAATTAACATACAGAGTTAGCAAAACTCATGGGATAGCAAGCACATTGATTGATGGGCATGGCTCACGAATTCACAGGGGTAACGGTTTCTGGGAATGGACCATTAGACGTTGTGGGAAGAGCTTGGATAAGTGATTAATCAGAAATGGCACGTCGTCGCGAGTTGACGTCTTTTGAACGGGGTATGATAGTAGATGCCCGACGCATGGGAAGTTCCATTTCGGCAATGGTGCAGGAATTTGGCTTTCCCCACTCAACTGTCTCCAGGGTGTATCGGGAATGGCTGGATGAAGGCATCACAGTCCACAACAGGCACCATACCGGGCGTCCAGCTGCCCTGAATGATCGTGACCGGCGACACCTGGGACGAATGATTCAGAGAGACAGGAGCGCAACAGTGCAGCAAATCACAGACCAGTTCAATACTGACCGCACTAGAAACGTCTCTCGGTGGACAATCTGTCGGAATCTGCATGCCCTCGGGTTTGGCAGCCGTCGCCCTACACGGGTGCCAATGCTTACCCAGCGTCATCGGACACTCCGGCGTGCATTTGCCATCAACCATCTTGGCTGGACTCTGCAACAGTGGCGTAACGTCATATGGTCAGATGAGTCACGATATCAACTGTACCATGCTGATGGGAGGCACCGTGTATGGCGCAGACCTCACAAAACGATGGATCCAGCATGCCAACAGGTGGTGGTGCAGGGTGGTGGGGCGTCAGTGATGGTCTGGGGTGCATTTTTCTGGTTTGGAATAGGCCCTCTGGTTATCCTGGAGCAAACGTTGAATGGTCCACGGTATCGTCAACTCATCGGAGACCATCTGCACCCGTTTTTGACATTTCAACACCCTGACGACGTAGCAGTCTTTCAAGATGACAATGCTCCACCACATCGCTCCAATGTCGTCCGCGAATGGTTCGAGGAGCATGCAGGAGAGATCCAACAACTGAGCTGGCCAGCCCGGAGCCCTGACATGAATCCCATCGAGCATATCTGGGATGCTGTTGAAGTCAGGCTCCGGGCACTGGATCATCCGCCCATGAACGGGCAGCAACTATCTTCGGCTCTGCAGACTATCTGGTGTCAACTGCCTCCAGAAGTGTACCAGGGACTTGCAGACCTACTACCACGCCGTATTGCTGCACTCCACAGGGCCAGAGGTGGCCCGACCAGATATTAAGTAACTATCCCATGAGTTTTGCTAACTCAGTGTACATTCGCTGTCATTTTCAAGCATAAAAATCCTTTCAGATTTAAAAGCCATTCAATTTTTCCTCTCTAAAATTTAGATTAAATGTTGGATAAATTATCCAATTACAAACTCAGAAAAGGGTTTACAGGATATCAATTTCTTCAGGGATCTTTTATTAAGTAATCCATTGTGCACGAAGCACTTTCTCGTAAGTTTATAACACGCACATTAAATTCTAGTTCAACAAATTCAAAATATTACAATTTTAAGCTTTGTTCTTACTTTTTTTTTAAAGAATATCATAGAACATGAGGTTGACTTTTACGATAAAGAAGAAACCTTTCTGTCGTTATTAGAAGATCTAACAGGCTCTTTAGAACAAGACAATCGAAAGAAGATTTGTTTGGTTTTGAAGACAAAATTATGCAACACTTTTCGATTATTGAGAGATAATCCCACAGAAAAGACATTAGGTAAAAGTTATGGCTGCTTTATGATTATCTACAGGGTGCATCTGTACATGTGTAACAAACATCGGGGGGCAATTCCTGGGATCAATTTTGGAACTAATGACTAACTGGAATTTTGGATATGCCGTTTTTATCAATAATTTCAATTTTATCAATTTACAACAAATCGATAAAATTAACCGATGATATATTGATATTATTGATTGTTCAACTATCGACTGCACATCTCTACCTTGTAGTTACTTTATTGTAGTGTATCTTTTTAAAAGAATCCTTAAAAGAAATTTTAAATATTTAAACATTATCATTCTAATTGTTGTACACTGCTTTGAAATGAAATTGCCCCATCACAAGGAGTTATCCGAACGATCCAAAAGCAGGTATACAGCAAGAGATACATCTGAACACACCTTTATTACGTTATGGAGCCAAAACGTGCACTCGTTTGTACAGGGTATCCTAAAGGAAAGCGGCATCAGTAGGTTGTGGCACCACCTCTAACGGCGATGCATTGTTCCAGTCGCAGGTGTAAGTGATCATACAGGTGGTGAATGTCATCTTGGGGTACATCTGCCCAGGCCTGGTAAACCTGCTGTGTCAGTTCATGGAGATTGCGGGGTAATTGTAAACGACATCCCACCATGTCCCACACGTGCTCAATTGTCGATAGGTCTGGGGACCTCGCAAGCCATGGCAGGCAGTTGACATCATGTAGACATGCCATGCTCGTTTGCCGTGTGCGGTCTGGCCTTATCCTGCTGAAAGACTGCGCCGGGTATGGTGTGCAGAAAGGGCAGTAATACGGGCTGCAAAATCTCTGACGTACCGTGCTGCTGTCAGGGTGCCTTGGATGGTGATTAAAGGCGTTCTGGTATCGTAGCCGATGGCACCCCAGACCATGATCCTGGGTGTTGGTCCACGATGGCGATACCGGATGTATTGTTCATTGGCACGTTCTAATGGTCTGCACCACACCCGTCCGTGTCTGTCGTCGGTGTCCAAACAAAAGCAGGATTCGTCGCTGAAGACCACCAGGCACCATTCCATTCGCCAGCCCACTCGTTCACGACACCATTGCAGTCGTATTGCACGGTGCTCAGGTGTCAAAGGAAGACACAACAATGGATGCCTGGCAGACATTGTTGCGGCGTTTAACCGGCGTGCTATTGTTGCTGTTGACACTGGAGCAGTACTGGGGATAGTGATGTTGTCGTGCAGTTGCCGCAGGGTGATGGATCTGTCCGCTAGCGCTGTTCGCAGTATCTGCCTATAAGTATGAGCTGACGTACTTCTCCAGGCCCCAGAGCCTGGTCTTCTGGAACGTATGCCTTCCTCTCGCCATTGCCTCCCGCGACACATGGACAGCAATCCATCTGGTTGACCATCCAGTCTCGGAGAAACCAATAATCCGACCTCGTTCAAAGTACGTTAATTGCGTGAACTGTTGTCGTTGTCGTGGCATTGTGCGGATTACAGTACTGTACGTTCACGAGGTAGTTGGTTCCTCCCTATTGCATGGAACATCTCGCATAGGTGTTCAACTGATGAGCCTATGCAGGCACCCGGACACAGTTGGAAGTAGACGACCTCCCCCACTAAATATGGATAAGGTTGGATAACTCCTTGTTTGTGGGGCAATTTCATTGCAAAGCTGTGTATTACAAATAAATAAAAAATTGTAATAATACATTTTTAAAATATTACTACAGTTCTTATTTTTAAAAATTTTTCATATATTTCTTTTTTAGTTTGGTCAAGCTTTAATATCTTTAAAGCTCTATGCTGTATTTCTTATGTCAATGGCAAACTTCAGTACGATAGTGATTATTTACAGTTAGTTCAACATGGTAAGCAAAATTAGTTACGTTCTCTAAAGAGTTAGATAGCATTCTTATTATCTAACACGTTTAAGGCGTGAATGATTGTGCGAAGAGTTCTTACCAAATGATTGACTAGTATTTATGTGTTAATGTGTGATCATTGCAATATTTTTTTTAGTAAGCAGAATCCTTGCGATAGAGACTTATCTGGAGTTGGACTATATCTGTATTATATATCTGTTTTTGCTGCTCACTCATACCTTAGAAACAAATGATACAACAGGTAATTTAGTCTGGGTGTTTATTAAGATATTGGATTTGATTATTAGGATAATAATAGTCTGTTTTCCTTTCTGTTTTGACATCATTCTGCTAATGCAGTATCATGCATTCTCAACTTTATTTTTTATATTTCATTTCATACGATATCCTAATATTTAGTATTGGGTGTGCTCTTAAAATCACCACTGATAATCAATAAACTTCTAACATATGGAGTAGCTTTTAGCCATGATGACTCTCTCCAGTGCTTAAGTTTAGATTTGCTTTCTACTCTGTTGCGCTGCCAAATTGTGTACAAAATTAAGGTAAATGCTAAGTCTATCTTTAAATTTTTAATTTGCACCATATTGACCTGTATATAATTTCTTTAAAATGTGCTCATAAAAATCCTACTTGTCTTATAAGTCCCTTTGGGGTTTTGGAACACTAACCATGACAGAGCTAGCGAAAACGCTCAAATGAGCTGTCCAAGGTATCTCATAGTTTGCTTTACCAATAGGCACCGTGGTGTTCTTATACATTTAGCGGTTGAAGGGCAGTCATAATGCAGATATAGTCATCAAATTGGACATCCAACTAGTTTCGCCATTTGTTCCCATCTTTATCAAGGATAACACGACAAGAGGCTTGTGAGCCTTTATATACAGAAATAGGGTATAAAGCAGATAGCATGATTGGATAACAGAAAAACTATACAGAGAAGAAAAGACCAATAAATGTAAAAACAAGATAAGAACCAATAAAAGCTAAATATAAAAATAAGAAACATGGTACAAAGTAGGCAACATGATTGGATAACAGAAAAATTATACAGAGAAGAAAAGACCAAACGTAAAAATACGAGGTGGGCTGAAAAGTAATGCCTCCATGGCTGTAACTTTTTTATTTTTTAACCGATTTTCAAAATTCTTTTTGTATCTGATACTCACATTTCTCCTCTATGTAATGCACTATTCACTTTTCGACATAGTCCCCATCCCTTTCCACGCATTGTACCAACGCGTCGGAGAGGAATTCCGGGGTTGTTGTCGACACCAAGACCGAATGGCAGGTCTCACCTTAAGGTGCTCTTTCCTCTTTGGGAAGTGGTGAAAGTCGCAAGGTGCAAAGTCTTTCATTTTTGAACTGCAGTTTTTCATCTTTGAACTGTAGGCACTGCAAACCCCTCTGATGTGTGGCGATCGTGTGCGGACGGGCGTTATCGTGCTGCAAAAGAGGATCCAAAGCTGCCATTCAATCCTCGTGGCGACGACAACCCCGGAATTCCTCTCCGACGGGTTCACCCGACTAGTCACGCTTTGTTACAATGCGTGGAAAGGGATGGGGACTATGTCAAAAAGTGAATAGTGCATTACATAGAGGAGAAATGTGAGTATCAGATACAAAAAGAATTTTGAAAATCAGTTAAAAATTAAAAAAGTTACAGCCATGGAGGCATGACTTTTCAGCCCACCCTCGTAAGATAAGAACCAATAAAAGCTAAATGTAAAAATAACAAAGTTAGCTAATCGTGGACCTAGGAGAAGATGCATCCAGTTGTTAAAGGACAAGAGGATTTACAAAGAGGATAACAAAAGTAGCAAAATAGAAAAAAAAAACCTCAACAAAAACACGTATGACGGACATCACCTTGTCTTGTGTCTTCAAGGCATGTCCAGTACCGGCAAGGTGGTTGGTAGTGGGTCTTATTGTTTTTTGTAGGAGGAAACGTGTTCCTTGTATCGTACATCGAAATTGCGGGTTGATAATCCAATGTAGTATTTGTCACAAAAACCGCTCATACATGTTTGTAGTGACCCTTTTAACTCTGTATCTGACCTTTTATGATTTTTTTTCTATTTTGCTACTTTTGTTATCCTCTTTGTAAATCCTCTTGTCCTTTGATAACCGGATGCGTCTTCTCGTAGGTCTGCAGTTAGCTTACTTTGTTATTTTTACATTTAGCTTTTATTGGTTCTTATCTTATTTTTACGTTTGGTCTTTTCTTCTCTGTATAATTTTTCTGTTATCCAATCATGTTGCCTGCTTTATAACATATTTCTGTATATAAAGGCTCACAAGCCTCTTGTCGTGTTATCCTTGATAAAGCCGGGAATAAATGGCGAAACTACTTGGAAACTCAGTTGTCCCTCTGTTATGCTGTAAGGTTACTACCAATATTATTGATAGAAGCAGCATTATGAACTCTTCATCCACAAATTGGACATATTTCTTTCATGGCCTCCACAGTCAGTTTACCTAAACCGATGTGATTTTTTTCTTATGAAACTATGTCAAAGATCATTTGTTTGTGTCTTTTACCATTGATTTAGCTCGGCTGCAAGAAAGGATCAGTCATGCAGTCAATGCCAATAATTATCAGATTTTGGGATGTGTGTGCCAGGAATTGAATGCAGGATCGATGTTTGCCACTGTATATTGATTACAGGACATATGGAGAGTATGTATAAAACTTAGAGAGATTCTCTATGCATTGAAACTGCTATGTCTATCATGATTTCCAAAAACCCAGAAGGACTTTGTATAGCCTAACTATTTAATTTATCTTTTATGAAAATGCCATTCAAAAATCCAGGTCAAATTACACTATATGATCAAAAATATCCGGACACCCCTCACAGATCATCGATTGGCCCAATGTCACATGATAATGACTTGCACATCATTTAAATAGCTTCCCACAACTTCAGACGCAAGAATGGGTCGTTTGGCAGAGCTCAGTGAGTTCCAACGTGGAACCATCGTTGGATGTCACCTATGCGGCAAGTCCGTGTGTGACATTTCCAGCCTTCTTCAGATACCCAAGTCAACAGTAGGCGATGTCATTATGAAATGGAAGACCCGGGGATCAACAACAGTTCAACAACGAACCGGTAGACCCAAGAAACTAACGGACAGAGACCGTCGAGTGCTTCGTCGTGTCACCCGCAGCAACCGGAAGTCCTCGGCGGAAAAAATTGCCACAGAGTTTCGAAACGCCTCTGCAAATGATGCCAATACCATGACAATTACTCGGGAATTGCAGACGATGGGATTCCATGGCTGTGCTACTGCCCACAAGCCCCACATCAGCAGGGTCAACGCCAAGCGACGACTGGAGTGGTGCAAAGCCCACAGAAACTGGACAATGGACCAATGGAAACGTGTAATGTGGACAGACAAATCTCGCTACACACTCTGGCAATCCGATGGACGAGTTTGGGTTTGGCGCATACCTGGAGAACGCTTCTTACCTGAGTGCACAGAGCCCACAGTCAAGTTCGGAGGAGGAGGAGTCATGGTGTGGGGCTCATTTTCATGGTACGGACTGGGCCAGCTCGTTCCTGTGCAAGGAATCATGAACTCCGACCGTTATCTGAATGTTTTGGACAACTGTACACTTCCAACGTTGTGGCAATTTTTCGGAAACGGGCCATTTCTCTACCAACACGACAATGCTCCGTGCCACAAAGCGAGGCGTGTACAGCAGTGGTTTGCGGACTCAGGGGTCGAAGAAATGGGTTGGCCGGCACAAAGTCCCGACCTCAATCCTATAGAGAGTCTGTGGGATGAATTGGAAAGACGCTTGCGGGCCAGATCACATCGGCCAACTTCTGTACCTGAACTGATTCTCGCTCTTCGGGAGGAATGGAGGAACATTCCGGAAAGTACCTACCAACATTTGGTGGAAAGTCTACCCCGAAGGGTGGAAGCTGTGATTCGGGCAAAGGGATGTGCAACGCCCTATTGATTTCCATGAAATCGTGGCTAGAGCGCAAACGTGCATGTGTCCGGATATTTGTGATCATATAGTGTATATGAGAGGCTGATTTACATTCAGGGCAATATGAAAAATTAATTCATACCTGTGTTATTGCCTTTTCAGGTAAATGAAAGTTCCTCGTTTCCTTATGAAGCCCTGAGGCATTCACTGTTGAACAAGTCCATTGAATTAAATTTATCAGCCACTAACTTGATGGTAGCCATCGTTGAATCAATCAGTATCTGTTCCCCACTATTTGTGCTTAAATGGTCTGAGAAAATGAAATCATCTGAAGGCCTTAGATTCCTTTATCTTTGCATACAAAATTTAACTGCAAAAGTAATTTTTTTTTTCTTTTTTACTATCTTATGATTATTTTTATGTTTATATAAAATTTAATTAGAAGTATAGTGAAACTCTCAGTCGTCGACATCATGAGATATATGTTTGTTTGGATACTCTTCGTCTCACTTCTCAAACATGACCTTTCTGGTAAGGATGACCCTAAAGTAGCAGTACTACAACCAGTATAGCTCACAGAAACCCTGAAGCACCCAAACTCCTGACCCACGGTAAGGGGGCATCCATCTTTAAGTCAAGACTGTTCACCATGGGTGTTGGACTCTGCCAAGGGTGCGTACTGTCGCCCCTCTTGTTCATTATCTTTATGGACTGGATAGACAGGGGCAGCCGAGGCAATGAGCGTTTTTGTGTGGGTGACTGCCTGGTGGAGAGGTTGCTCTTTGCTGACGACCTTGTCCTTCTTGGGTCTTCTCGCACGAACCTTCAGCATGCACTAGACCGGTTTGCAGTAGCCAAATGTGAAGAAGCTGGGATGAAGATCAGTGTGGCTAAAACTGAGGTTCTAGTCCTTTCAAGACAGCCTGCTCAGTGCGCTCTCCATGTTAGGGGAGCCTCATTGAGACAGGTGGAGAAATTCAAGTATCTCGGGATTGCATTCACGAGTGATGGACGGCAGGAGAAAGAATTGGATGCTCGGATCGGTGCAGCAAGCTGTGTCAGACGCGAACTGTGGCGAGCTGGGTAGCAAAGCCAAGCTCTGTCTTCAAATCTATCTTTATCCCCATTCTCACCTATGGTCATGAGGCTTGGGTAATGACCGAAAGAGTGCGATCGCGAGTACAAGCGGCCGAAATGAGATTTCTGAGAGGTGTGGCAGGTGTTACCCTACTAGATAGAGTGCACAGCAGCACAATAAGGGAGTCTTTAGGTGTTGAGCCGCTACTTCTCCACATTGAGAGATCTCACTTGCGCTGGTATGGCCACGTGATACGGATGCTGCAAACCGGTCTTCCTAGGCAGTTGTTATTTTCCAAGCCGGTGGGTAAGAGACCAAGGGGTCGGTGGATACCAGGTGGCTAGATTACATGGAGAATCTGGGTTCGAGTCGCTTGGGTATTACCAGGGAGGACATGCACCTGATAGCGGAAGATCGCGATCACTGGAAATCCTCCATAGGGCTGCTGCCCCCGCGACCCTAACGGATAAGCGGGTTTGAAAAGTAAGTAAGTAAATATAGTGAAACTGTAGGATCAAGAGCCCTGCGTGGAATGACCAATTAACAAAAAGTAAGGAAGTACGGGCTGGATAGGAGCAGTTATGGGTTAACCTAAAATTGGGCCCAAGACAAAAATTTGCTCGGGCCCTTTTTGTCGTGTGATTTGAAAATAAATATCTCCAAATATTATGATGCTGCTAAGCTTTCTGTAATGTGATGGCATTTCCTTTCAAACTTGCATGGAAATTAAATAATTTAAAATAATTCATCCAATAGTTTTTCTTTTTTTTCTCAACAGGAAGATCTACATCTCATGGATCAAGCTTGTAAATGCATGTATCTCATCCATCATCACTTGGCAGATACTAATCCAAACTTAAGTATGTTTATTTATAACCGTTCCATTGCAAACCAATAATATGATCTCCACTCGCGATTTGAAATAAACTTATGTAAAACTAAAACAGATCGGTGTTTACTGCAACAACCATGGATTGAAACAGTTCTGACGCTCAATTTTGATAAAATATTGTCTTCGGCTAATCTCCATAAGCTTGTAACCTTGGTAACATTAAATTTCATAATTATTGTTACCCTTTTTAATTTAGCTTTCAAATGATTTAAACGATTTCTCTTCATAATTTTTTGTTTTCCCTAGTTCACTGAAGCCGAGACTCAAAATAATACTTTCCAAAGAATTTTACCACGGATCATTCATTATATCATCAATAACCCAACTCCATATAGCACTGCAGAAATTTTAATAAGAAAGGTATTTTCAGGGGTATAGGTCCTGGTATTTTTTATAAATGAGCTTTTAATAAATGGTTGATACTTTTTGAAGATAACTTTATCAACAGCGCCTTTGCATAGGCAAATGCATCAGCCATTTACTAAAAATCTTTTGTATCGCATTACACTGAGTGAGCATATTATTATGACCACCTGACATGTTTATGCAAATGTGCACACAGACGTCGCCACAATGTTGCTAGCGGGCCAAACCAATATAAAAAGGGAAGCTGAGTGTCGTTGTCAACAGTAGACTCGTTCCATTCTTCAACTATGGGTAAATGGCGCGATTTAACAGCCTTCGAACGCAGGATGATTGTAGGTGCTCGGAGCTATGGAGCAAGTATCAGCGAAACAGCAGCATTCGTGGGGTGCTCGAGAGCAGCCGTCGTTAAAGTATTTAAAGACTGGACGGTCAGCTGGAAGACGGGGTCTGAACGTTTGTGTTGTGCCGCCCGCGGACAGTTGATGATCGGACAGAACGGAGACTGTCACGACTAGTAAAGGATAACAGAAGGGCAACTGTGCATCAAATCACTGCTGACCTTAATCAGGGGTCCTCCAAAACGGTCTCTGAATGCACTGTCCACCGCACACCGCATCGCATTGTATACGGAAGCCGAAGACCTGTCCGCACACCTTTGCTGTCTGCAGCCAACAAGCGGAAACGACTCCAATTCGCTCAGGAGCACAAGGACTGGATTATCGAGCAGTGGAAACAAATCGTGTGGTCTGAAGAGTCACGATTCCAGTTACATCATGCAGATGGCTGCGTGAGAATCTGGTGGAAACGGCACGAAAGCATGGACTCCGCATGCATGAGTACAACCCTTCAGGCCGGTGCAGGCAGTGTTATGGTCTGGAGAATGTTTTCCTGGCATGCGTTGGGTCCCTTAATACGTGTCGAACAATGTCTAGATGGCATAGCATACCTCCGTATCGTCGCCGATCAAGTCCACCTTGTCATGTTGACGGCGTACCCCGATGGAGATGGCTACTTCAGCAAGACAATGCGCCATGCCACAGAGCTCGTATTGGCAAGGAGTGGTTCCAGGAACATGAGGGGGACTTTACCTTACTTCGGTGGCCCCCACAATCCCCAGATCTCACTCCAATTGAACATTTGTGGGACGAAGTCGAACGAACCATCAGACAGCTGGATCCACCACTGCGCAATCCAGCACAACTAGACAGTGCTATCCATCAGGCATGATGTCAGATTTCTCCCACCACCTTCCAACATCTCGTGGAATCAATGCCACGAAGAATCACCGCAGTATTAAAGGCAAAAGGTGGCCCAACGAGATACTGACAATATGCTCACTCAGTGTATATTGGACATTTGTTATTTATTTATTTGATTATCTTGTTGTTTGTACTTATCACATATAAATTCTTTTTCTTGTTGGTAAAATTTTTTTGGAACCTTTATTTGCTTAAAACAGATTCTAAGCAGTAAAACTTTTGAGAAGACCCTATCAAATACATTAAAAGAAACAATGAAGAAAATGCTCAGTTCAAAGCAACAAAATTTATACTAAGCAGATAATTCAATTTCATTTACATCTTTCTACTATTTGTAATCTTATTTAAACATGATTTCTGAAGAAAAACATGAAATATAAAAGGTGTCCATGCACTATCTTTAAAACTTCAGATTAAACTTTTTTAGGGAACCCCCCAGGAAAAAGTCCAGTGTGAGGTCAGTGACCGAGGTGGCCACTGAATCGAAGCTTGGTTCTGTCGTACTTGGATATCTGACTTAGCCTGACGCACTGGGCTTTTTCTTGTGGGGTTCACATTTCTCGTCGAAACTGCTATACCTAAATCAAAATAATAAAAAAAAAACTACGAGTTTTACTTGCCCACATGTTGAAAACAGTTTCTTGTTACGTTGTATAGTGTTTTAGTCTAAAGCTGTAAAGATAATTTATGCAGACCCTATAATATTCAATTCACAAAGCCAAATAAGACACGCGTACAGAGAAACAAGTCTGCTCAACTGATTCATCTGGTTTTAAATTAAATCGTAAATTTAATGAGTTTTGGATGCACAATGCAATAGAGAATTTTACGAGGGCATATTGAAATGTAATGTCTCCATGGCTGTAACTTTTTTATTTTTTAACCAATTTTTGTATCTGATACTTACAATTGTCCTCTATGTAATGCACTATTCACTTTTCGACATAGTCCCCATCCCT
>JAHWFO010018671.1:3963020-3990377 GCA_023313115.1 Rhysida immarginata | reverse complement strand
AGGGATGGGGACTATGTCGAAAAGTGAATAGTGCATTACATAGAGGAGAAATGTGAGTATCAGATACAAAAAGAATTTTGAAAATCTGTTAAAAAATAAACAAGTTACAGCCATGGAGGCATTACTTTTCAGCCCACCCTCGTAAATATGAGCTTATGGACTTTTTGATTTGATTAATTTATCTCTGCTTTTCACATTTTGGAAACATCCTTGCATAACATCCTTGAAAAAGGGCATAGTTTTTTTTAAGTTCCTTAATCCTTTACAAGAGTTTTAGTTTTTCTTTGCGGGTGCATTTTCGGGTATCGGGGCACGTGATCAGGATCAAAGGGCAGCGGGGTGGAAATTTTTCATCAAAAGGGCAAACGGGGGCGGTGCACCCCATAAACCTTGCCCAAAATGAATCCTGCATACGCATACATTTTAAAACAGAATTTATGTACAAATCTAAATACCATAAATTAAAAAAAAAAAAAAAAAATCAATAAAAAAATAAAATGTAATTTTGTGATTCGCTATCTTCACCACTTGAAGATTACGGTTATTTTTTGAAACCTTTAATGATAGATTCTTTGGAATATCTATTCCATGCGATTTTGATCCATCCACCTAATAGTGGCATAAACATGTTTTTTTAATATTTACAGTTGATATTAAGGCATGCTTACCATTTATTAACCATTCTATATACAGGGTGTTTCATAATTGGTATAACGGCTCAAGGGGACCAGGTGGGGGGGAAAATGAATATTGATTATTTGGTTTTGATGTCCCCTAATTCAGAATGAAAACATTTCACGTCCCTGGGGGTGAAGGGGTAAATTTAGAAAATTTTAATTTTGTAGGAGTAGGGGTCAGACCCCATGTGCTATTTAGAAAGTTGTAGAGCATCATGTAAAATGTGGGTTTAGCAAAAAACTTTGTGAAAAAATCTCATGCCCTGCCCCCTTTATCGAGTGGGTAAAGTGAAAAGGTATGGCTAGCCAATGTGGACAAAAAACATACTTATTAGAAAACAGTAGGGCCTACATTTGGAAAATTAATGAGAATGAATGAGTCGTTACCCTGAAAAGCTGATAAACTGGACCGGGCTTTCCCCCCCAGGAAAAACATTATGAAATTTGAATGAGTTTTCTAATGAGTTTTTCTGTTTTTGTCTACATTAGCTAGCCATACCTTTCACTTTACCCACTCGATAAAGGGCAGGGGATGAGATTTTTTCATCGGGTATATTGCTAAACCCACATTTTACAACTTTCTAAATAACACATGGGGTTTAACCCCTACCCCTACAAAATTAAAATTTTCAAAGTTTACCCCTTCACCCCCAGGGATGCGAAATGTTTTTATTCTGAATTAGGGGACATTAAAACCAAATAATCAATATTCATTTTCCCCCAATCTGTTTCCCTTGAGTCGTTATTTGGACCTAAAGACGGGATACCAATTATGAAACACCCTGTATAGCAGCCTTAGATTATCCTTAAAATGCTTGTTTACAGAGACATCTAATAACCTTAAAAAAAAATAATAATAATATCTACTATTGCAGGCAAACTTAAACCTGAGTTCACTTTTTTCTGACCAGACTTTGGGAAGAAAAAAACCCAACAAAACTCTATTTGAGTAAATATGGTAATTTTTTCTCCTTAAGAGATAAAGGTTAAATGTATTCTATAAGAACAAGAAGAAAACCTGAACCTCTTATCTACAATATAATTTATTCTGGATGCACATTTCGGTCACCTTGTGACCATCATTCAGCAAATCCATTCATTTGTATTTGCTGAAAAATGGTCACAAGGTGATCGAAATGTGCATCTGGAATAAATTATTGTGGAAAACCCACAGTTTTCTAGTTAACTTTATTCTTTCTGTTGCTATTGTGTAATAATACCACAGTTTTCATGTGTTCTAAAAATATATGAATAAATATCACAGAAATTTCCCATAACGAATAACTGCCTAGACTTGAACAGTATTCAAATAACTTAAATAGGATTAACATGGTTAATTGGTGACTATAAAGATGGAAATGCTTATGAACATGTTTAAAAGGTTGAAACTTTATTGAAGCACTTCAGATTGAAGAATTCACTTGACAGTTTTTGAAGTAATTATAATCTGTTTATAAACTTTAAAAGGACTTCATCTTGCAGTTCTTGAACATTTTTGTTTTGGAAAATAATATCCCATCCACACTTCAATTTTAAGGACATCTAAAGTATTGCTGCTTTTGAGAGATAATAGAGGGGCTGAACAGTATAGGAGTCACAGGTATTTATTGACCAGAGCAACTGAGATAACCGGTTATTAAAATTTTGTGTCATGTTAGTGATTGGATAAAATAAGATTTTACAAGTATGTTTGAAGGTTTGAATAAAGATTTTGAAAACCGTTGCTTTGGTGTATGATAAACGGAGTTCTACTTTTTGTTTATATCTTGAATATTACTAAGACGTAAATCATTTGTACATTTTAATTTTGAAATAAAAGAGAAATTCAAACACTGCAATTGGAAAATCATTTTTATTATTTTAAATATTTACAATAAAAATGAATATAAATTCACTGTATAAAAAAGATATCTTGTCTGCTACAAAATATTATTTAAAAAAAATTAACTCTGCAAAGTTGCAAATTTGACCATTGTTATTCCGTATTATATACAAAGACAGAAAATAGTTTTCCATTTCTGCATTAATTTAAAACAACAAAGAAATTATACACAGAACAAACAGATTATATTACATCATAGAAATATTATACACAAAAATGGAATAGCATTTTCTTTTTATTTTTCAGTATCCAGCCTAAAGTATGCAACTTCAAATATTTATATGTGTATGTATTTTTTTATAATAATGATAATAATAAAATTAACACTACAAATATTGCAGGGGGAAAAGAATTTCAATACACACATTAATTTCCTTCATAATATTTTTAAACTTTTGGCATCCTCTGAGATCACAATGGAATGATTTAGAATTTTTAATATTGAAGATAAAAGCAAAAAAAAATAAAAATAAAAATTTTCTGTATACATTAACATGTGTGCAAACAGCCAACAATTGGCTTGTAAATTCTGCAGCGTGCAATGCACTCATGATATCCCCCATTTCACTACTCAATTTTATTCAACAGGTTTTTTTTGTAAAATAAATATACAATGCTGTCACTTAAGAAAACGAAAGTATTTTTCAGAATGCTTAAAACAGCCCCCTTAAACCCGGCAAATGTCTTCTTTTAAAATGATTGCTCAAAAATACAACTTTTTTTTAGCAAAAACTTTTTCAAATTTTACTGAGAATACAGTTAACAGAGTGCAACTGAGTAGAGATTGTTTTCTCCCCTTCAAAAGACTAACAAAAGCTGATGTAGATTCTCTCCTTACAAAGTTTTCCATCAAAATACACTATGTAAAAATTTCAGTAAGTGTTTAAAAAATACATCAGAGCAATTTTTTTTTCAAGTTTCAACACTCGATAAGATCACTTTTTATTGACCTCTCTTGTAAAAATGCGGAAATAATAAAAAAAAAACGGTTTCCATCAAAACGCTTAAATTACCATTGTTTGATTTTTATTGTATGTTTTTAATAACAGTGTAAACAACCATTATTTACAAAATAAAACTATTAAAAGAAAATGAAATTTTCTGATAGTAATGACACAAGTAACATCCAAGAAGAATATTTTTTTTTCTAAAATTAGATTAGAACTATAGGCAAAACTTTTCATTCATAAAAACAATAAAGTAGCCATGACCCAACCATCTGATCATTGAGCTCACTGCAAATGCAAGTTTTGAAACCAACATAAAGGAAAATAATATCCACACTTATTTGTTTCCCCTCTTTATCTTTTCATACCATAATGCAATACCAAAAAAAATAGCTAAAGGGGAAGTCCAGCCAAATATGAATTGTCTAAAACTTGGAAATCTTTAAAGATATCTGAAAGGTATAATTTGTTTCGATAATACATCAATAACAATCTCTAAAAATTGGAAATTATTAGGCACTCTTTGATGCGCATGGTGATGTTTCCTGATGATGCATGAAACTGGCATTACTAAGCGGACTGATTATACTGATTGGCTCTACTTTCCATGATATAAGAAATTGCCTAATGAAGCAAGGCATATAAAAACATGATATAACTTCAACTACACGAGAAAAGCCAAAACAACACAAACTGGAGATAAAATTAAAATTTTTTAAATTTAGTTTTGCTTGATAAACATATACAATATTCTATTGCCAATATAATTGTGGAAAGATATGGGTCTATATAAGTATTAAGTTTTGGCGCATTATAATGTAACCGCGCCAAATAAGGCCCACCGCTTAAAAATCTATTTAGTTATTATTAATTTTCTTTCTGGATGGCACCAGCGGTCTTTACAAGAAGCTAAATGCTCGTGATTGCGCAGTTAACGTTAACAGTTCGTCCTTGGTGTGAGGCGCAGCATTAACAAAGAGGCAAGTTACTCATCCGGATATAAAAATTGGACATTTTAAAGGTGATAATTAACAGAAAACGTCCGAATTTATTCAATAACAAAGCTGCAGTTTGTTAGAGCATGGATTGAAGTACTAAAATCTATTAAAATATTTATAAGAGCATGATTTGTTAGGCCTATGGAGTTGATTTTGTAAACATGGTTGTGGAGTCCTAATAAGGCCCATCTGAAGAGTAGAGTAGTATGTGGTTTGAATTTGAAGAATATATTTAAATTTCGCCAGGCTATTAATTTTTACCGTCCCATCGAGACGGAAGATTACTATTTAAAGATTACATTATGCTAAGTGATCAATTTTCGATATTATAATAATGTTTGCTGAAAAAAATGTTAATGTTTACTCAAAATATTCAAATAATGACTTATCAGTGTGGGCCTTATAAAGCACCTATGATCCAAATAAGGCCCAGTCATAGAGGTTCACAAAATCCCATTGTGCTTAAAACCTATTTCATTTTTAGATACACTGTTATTTTTTTAAATGAATGATAGAAGTGGCTACAATTTTCATATAAAAGTAAATAGGTTTTTTGGAAAAAAAATTAATTTTCATTAGGTGGGCCTTATTTGGCGCAGTCACTTTATACTTATCATCCACAGTTGAAAAACGTAAACTTTCCTTTTGCATGATAACTAGAACCAATTGCCCAATTTCATTGTTATGTTTGAATTCAGCATGCAAAATTCATTAAGAAATGGCAAATTTCATTTCCGAAACTGAAAACGTTCAAAATTTGTAGAACGCGAAAAGCCTCATAAAAACTTAAACTATGCAGAAAAGTTTGATACAGCCCTACATGTTTGAACCAGGGTCTGATACCCCTCCCACTGATGACGAAAACATCAGCATCGACAATGATAGAGATAAAATTTCATAATATACAGGATCGGTAACACAGAATGGGTGAACTTCTCTCCTATGTATTCTGCCGTGCCTGTACGTCACCGAATATATCACAAATTACCTCCGCAAGCAATAGAGTGCATCTATTTTATGTGTTTATTAATTAATACCAAAGTTTAGAAGAAAAGTGTGCCATACCGTGAATTAACAACATAATTTAATACTTTCATTATGGGTGAACTTCCTCTTTACAGTGACTTGTTAAAATAACCGAAGCATAAATATAAACGTACTAAGATGGATGGACATTATCTTTCTGCATGACATTCAGTTTACTTAAATCATAGTCTATCTAAGTGAATAATATCCAAATGAAACACCAATTAATAATGATGCATATATTTGGTATTGAACAACAACCTTATGACGTGTAATCAAAAAAACATCATTTCTTGTATAAAATAGAAATTTGAAGAGCAAGTCAAAAATTTAAAAGATTCCAAACCTAAATTGATATTCTTAGCCCTTCTTTTTTTCCCTGCCCGTTATTAAACACAGTTAATACTTATTATTGGTAAACACTTTCTTCTTTAACAAACTATACACATACTAGATAACAACATAATGTACATTAATTTTAATGCATTCACACATTAAATTTTACATCTTCACCTGTTTTCAAGTACACTGCACTGTCCTTTACAATAAGGAATTAACAAATCCCTCAACAGTTCTCTCACAAAACCATTTTCGCAAAGTGATTCTTTAAAGATCGTTGTAATAAGGCCACTAAGTTTGTAAACTTTTGTTTGTGCACTGCAATAAATTTCGTCGAGAAAGTTTATATCGCAACGACAGGGAGGTGAAACGCAAACTAAATACAGAACGTATTGTGAACTGTGGGGCCCGAATGGAAACATTATAAACAAACTCTACCGATTTTCAAGCATGTGATATTAAGCGTTTGTTGCAACATACGATTATATGTATTTGATTGATTACACAGGACTCACTGGGCAATTGGGTTAATACTGGCTCTGCAGAACTCTGTGAATGAATATAAAAAAGGCCATAACTGAGATCTATTACAAGAAAAAAATTGAAATGAGACCCAATAAAGATAATTTTGCATTAGAACTATTACCAAAAGTAAGTGAATTTCACCAGAAACTGGGTTAAAAATTCTACACAATAATTTCCATTCATGAAAAATATGAACATTTAAAGTGCCTGAATAAATTTTGTGAAGTGGATTAATCTCAGCCATTAAGAGACAAATAACGAAAATTAAAATTAAGAAGAAGAAGTAAAGTAAATCACACTTTACATTTATAGTTTATGTTGTGGTACGGATCAATGATTCATAGTTCAAACACAGTCCAACAATGAAAGATGGTGTTCTTTTCAAGATGCACTCCTCAGATCTCCCAAAAACACAACGTTAGGAAAATTTGAGGTGTTGTTGTTCTTTATTTGATATTTCTGTTTGTCGGTAATACAAAAATACCTCGATTATCGCTTTATCACCGTTTATAATTTGATACCAATGTTCCAAATTTGAATTATTGGCTGCGAGATGTAGCTCACAACTAATAGGACGAAATATTTAGAAGTGCTTAAATATTTAAAGAAAAAATCTTTAAGGGTGATCCTAATCTCGAGCAATCGATGAAAGTTCATTAAATAAATAAAGATTTCAAGATCATTGCTACTAGGTTTTATACAAAAAAAATGAAAATTTCAAAAGACAACTCTACACCAATTTTTATTAACGAAAGTATAATTGTATGTTTGTACTCCTCCTTTTTCTAAATGAACTATCAGTTGTTTAGAAGTTTAACACATTTCTTTTTTACCTCATATAAAATTTAATTAATAAATTTGAAAAAAATCCTTGGCAATGGTCACCCATTTTAGACGTATTATTTATACTGATTATCCCGGATTTGGTTGTTGCAGTTATTTTTCATGGCAACAATAACTGCGATAATCGAAATGTTTCTGTATTACATTAGTACAGCAGTTCCTAAACCTTTTCGACTTGTGAACCTCTTTCAGAAAGATTTGAGTTATGTAAACCACTGACTTATAAACATACACACAGTAGACATGCATATACAGTAGGACCTCGTTTTACATCCTCTAGCGGACGTCTAAAAAAACGCGTTTTACGTCCCTGGATTCGTTATACATCCGCAATCGCTGTTCGCTCATGTGCGAAAATTAGAGGGTGCTGAAGCACAGTGTACCCGGAAGTGTTGATGGTGTTTGCCCACAATGTACCCGAAAGCGTTGATGTATCTATGGCATTTTCCTGTAAGACGTTAAAAACAGTAAAACAAAAAAACAAAACAACAACAGCAACAATGTTTTAGGTGTGAATTCAGATGCTGAGGAAGAGAGAGAAGCAGACCACTCTTGACAGTTTTTTTTTCTTCAAGATTTCTTCTTCAAAGAAGCAGAAGAGACTGGATTAGATGTTGGACAGAAGATGGAAGTTATCAGTTCCTCTGATTCTGATGACTAAAAAGTGAGGAAGAAAAAGGAACTAAAAAAAAATCTGTAAAAAATTATAAAAAAAGAAAAACAGAGGAGAGAAGAAGAGAAGAAAAGAGCGGGACAGAGAATTTTTGAGTTGTAATAAAAAAACTGTACAAAGCATGTTAAAACTTTGGGAGGAGGGGGGGGGGGGGGCACCGCCTGATTTCTGCCTTTTTTAACGGTAGGAATAATTAACTTTGGGAGGAATAATTTGAATGGGGGATCACTTTCTATCCAGAACAGAAAAAAATTTTTATAATTGGATCCTGTGGGATATCGGGTTTCATTTTACATATGGCTCGATTTACGTCCGCCGTTCTGGAACGGATTACGGACATATAACGGGGGCCTACTGTAATTTAATTCCAAGCATAACTTTGAAATCCGCCATTACGGAAAAGTTTTGGTGAACCCCTTGAAGGAGTTTTTGGAACCACAGTTTGGGAACTGCTGCATTATTATATTATTGTCGAAAAATTTTTTATTAATATTTTTGAAGAAAATAATCAGATCATGTAATAATCAATGAAAAGAAAGTGGAAGAAAAAAATTTCAAACTCATGTTGAATTCATTTACTTCAGAGTTGAGGTTAATCTACTTTTAGTTCGAAATATATTCAACAAAACTTAATATTGAACAATTAACTAGTTTGCATTATATTCCTGCCCTCGTGTTAGTTTTGCTATTTCATTAATCTTCTTTGATGTAACTTAAAGCTTGGCTAGAGATTAGCCCACCCATGGCAGTCCTTCAGTTTATTTCCCTTCAAGTAACAAAATAATATACATCTAACTTGCTAAAACAAGTCTGTGCAATGGATAATTCTTCTGTCTGGATAGAAAAACAATACTTGTCAATGCAGTAGGCCAAAAATGCCATCTCTTATCAAGTTGGCATCTCCATTAGCCTTCCATGCTATGCCCCTGTTTGCTGTAATTTGCTCCTTGTTAAAAGAAAAACCTAACTTACTATCTTATCTTATGTATATACTGGATTGTTCTTTTGTAACTAATTCAAGTTAAATTCATAATTTCAGCTGTAAATTGGTATAGAAAAACAAAAGGAAAATTTATTAAATTTCTTGATTTTTTTTTTCCATTTAAATGCTTTCACTAACGATTACCATAATTCATGTTCACAGTCTATTATTATTTGCTACTGCATAGACAAGTCTGTTCTCATTATGCCTTTTAGCATTTAATATCGATTCTATATTTCTAAGCATGTTTTGATTTACAGTCGACCTTTCTGCATTATTAATTTCCTTATTATGGTTTTGATATTTAAATGGATTGCAATAAGAAATTAATACAAATGGAAATTATTTGGCCATGCGAGCACCTTCAGAGAACACAAACAAGGTTTAGTAATTACAATGCTTAAAATGCAAGGACATTTCAATAAATAATGCACTTACCCAAAAGGGGTTGAGATTTGGCTAAAACAACGTTTAAATATCACGCCATAAAAAGGTGTTGCTGTTCCCTTTTGGACAAAATGAACTGCAAAATAAAAATGACATGCCAGGGGTTGCTAAATCTTATGTACTGTTGAAGAGCAGCCAAGAGTTGCAAATCCAGACCTTCCTCTTGCCGAATTTCATCTGTTAGGCTCCACAAAGAAGTTCAAAGTCGAGTAACAGTTTGACTCCAATAAGGATGTGAAATCGACTGTCCACAGATGGCTTTACAACAAAAAACAGACTTTGGTGCCCAGATGAAGAAATATGTCAATCGCTTAGGTTCATTGAAACATGCTAAACTGTTTTGCTTCACTGTCAAAATTAACAGTTTGGATATATAGAAAAGTTATACTAAAAATAATCATTATGCCTTACTTATTGAAATGCCCTCGTATACATATAGTACTATGTAATATTAATGTAGGATCATTCTTTTAATATCTTAAACCTACTGTACACAATTTTTTTAAATTTTATATAAAGTTAAAACTCTGTGAAAATGTCTCCCAGTGATCGTTTTAATTCGTATTATCCAGCAACTGAAACTGAATTAAATCATGGGTTCAAGTAAATCAAAAAAAAATTAGTGAGGGCTTTTGACTATATTACTTTAAGAAAATGATATACATGCATAACTTAAATGAACAGGGAAAAAAATGAAGAACAATTTTTAGATTGCTATATAATCAAAGTAATTTCATCAATTACAGTTAATATTTCACTCTTAATTCTTTCCCAATTAAAAATCTAAAATATTTTATACCAGGGCTGCCCACCAGTCGATCACGATAAGCTTTCTTTTCAACTGCAATCGTTATGGATAAAATGGGAACCTTCCCTATCAGGACAGGAAAGCAAATTGTAGATTAATGAGAAGAAAAGGAGGAGCTAGGAGATCCAGTAATCTGGAAAAATGGCCGTTTGAATATCATTGACAATGACGTCCAGGATAAGGAGCCTGTGATGCTAAATGAAACTTTAAATCTTGAGCTTTCAAAGCTTTAATTTTATCTGTTTTTGTAAAATATAATTTGAATTCAAATACTGAGAAAATTCCTTAAATAAAAAGAAATGAAAACGGAACAAACCAAAGTTATATAATGAATTCAAAAACCAGAGTATAACTCACATCAGATAGCCTTTACTTTCATGTTACAATAGTATAACCCGCTATGTGTTGATCTTCGAAGGGCCGGATTTCAAGGCAAATGCATATTTCTTTTGCAAGTTTGCAACTTCATGAAAATTATGGATAACCTGTTCAAACCTGTTGTTTCTACGAGGCTCATCCAGAAAGTAAAGATCCATAGGGCAAATTGTGCTACGATAATTTCCACAAGGTTAACTTTCACTTTCATTCGTTAGCTTGCTTTACTAATTCATATGGTGGCGCCACGTTGTGTCACGTGTGAGAAACAGTAGTTTGATATGGCGGCGCCCATTCAAAATCCCATTCAAAATCCGCTAAATGCGAAGTCCAATCTATTATTCGATTTCTTAACGCCAAACATGAGTCTCCAGCTGAAATCCACAGACAAATTGTTGCTGCTTAAGGAGGGGGATGTTAACAAATGGCATCTGCTTCCTCCATGACAATGCTCGACCCCATATGGCACGTGGGAAGTTCTGGATCATCCACTGTATACTTGTTGTCCGGACCTCGCACCCAGCGATTTCCACCTGTTTCTTCACCTGAAGAAGCATCTTGCTGGGAAATGTTCGATGATGATGATATGAAGCATGAATTCGATGCTTGGTTCAAAAAGACAGGCGACATCCTTCTATGACATCAGAATGCAAAAGCTTGTCCCCAGGCTCAATAAGTGCTTGGATAATGGTGGCAACTACACTGAAAAATAAGCTTGTATAAAAATACTTGATAGTAATGAAGGCATGTTTTAAAAAACATTTTTGACCATTTCATGACGTTTGTATCTTTATTTCTGGATGTGCCTCGTATAATGCATAAAATTGCATATTTTGGCTTTATGTGCATATTCTCTGAATTAGAGTATATAAATGCATATTCTTATTAGCAAATTACTCCAGTGAAAAGAGTAGCTCGTGAACATAAGAAGAATGGGCAGCCCTGATCTGTGTAAGATCAGATTAATTACATGATAACCAGTATAATCACTTCTGATCATTGTGAATACAGATGATAACTTAATTATTAAAGCTTCAACATACATGTACTTAATAAAATCTGCAAAGAATATTTAGATAAACGAAAAAAAAAAATAACAAATTACAAAAGGCAACCCTGAGTTATGATCATTTATATCTGCATCAGAACAAAAATCATGCAAAGTTTTGCTTGAATCAGGGTGAAACCGTAGGTGCATTCATTTATTTGAATCCTGTGTGACTGCAGTGAATGTGCACACTAGCTGTGCGAATTACATCTTGTGCGGCTTGTGCAAAGCATTCAGGGATCACTGTGCAGTTTATGCATAACTAAGTGCACAAAAGTCATTCCGAGCATTTTGCAATCGCAAATGGCAGCTCCAGTCCAGAGAAGCTTAAACTTGCAATCACTCTCGTTGATGATCGAAATTTTTGTTTACAAGCAGTCAATGCATGTAGACTCGAAAAAAAAAATCGAAATTTAGCTACGTGGGGTGATTAAAAAAGTGGGCTGCCAAAAAGTGTTATCGAGACATCGCCATATTGTTGATGTGAATCTAAACGCACGGATAATTTGATGAAAGATCGTATACAGACACTGAATGCACTGAATAATAATAACTGCACGGGGCGCACTCCTGATATCATCATCATCATCATCATTGTGCAAATGAATAAATTTTTCTCTCTTTCATGTAAATGAATGTCACCCTAACAGGAAAGAAGAAGTAATTCACAGAATTGAAAAAATATAACAAACCAATAGCTTATCATAAATAAAGGGTTGCCCATATAAAAAAAAACATTATGACTAGTTTAAAGACAAGGAAATAAAAACAAACTGAAAAATTATATGCAAAGCACATGCACAAAAAAAAAAAAAAAAAAAAAAAATAGTTTATGGCACACACATACGAGCAGATTTATACCGTTCCAGCGGAAATGACTGCTTCCATTTTTATTTTTTGAGCATAAATGTGAATGCCACACATATACATGTTTAGCACATCCCGATTTAAAATTGCAATTATTCAGGCAAGCATTAGGACGTTAAATGAAATGTACATTAGCCTTCTGCTTGTTGTAAATTAAATGATCTGCAAATGCAATTATAAAAACAAAAAAATACTCATGAAACGTACTCCTAATGAAACTGGAATGAAAGGATTCATAGGAAAGTGTTAATAACGTGTTCTGTCGGGCAGTTTTTCCTGTAAAACAACATTTCTAAATGAATTAAGATTTAGGATGTGTATTTAACGCAAGTATAATAGCCATGGCTGGATAAGAGATAAAAAGCACGTCTTCCCACTGATCCAATAAAGTGGTTCACAGAGCAAATCATATACAGTTGTCCATCCCAAGTCGGTATTCCACAAGCCAGATAATTCTACAAGTCGCCTACATTTTTCCTGTAAACAAAAACGGCGGGAAAGAAAACTTACGGTCAGTTGTTCTTTGTCAACAAAAGTTAAAGCAGAGATTAGTCAATTTTATAATTCCCTAAAGAATACAGACCATTTGGGGGCAATGAAACTTAATTATAAAAATTAATATGAGAGTTAATAAACGGTAAGTCACTTCTTCTAAAACAAAAACGCTTGATTGTTAAAATCCAAGATGGAGACAATAAAAGGTTGACTTTTCAGTGCCGTGGCCCTTTTTCTCGTCGGCTACGGGTATTCAAAATAATCGTCATCTAAACTCATTGCCATTTCAAATTTCGGGGCAAAACGGAAAAACAATCGGTTACACGAGCCTGCAGATTTAAAAAGATTTTCGAGCCCCAACACTATTTCAGCTGATTCTTATGACGTAAAATGACCTCCTGAATACGAATATAACCTTCGTTTTCCCCCCATCACCCACCATTTTCGGGGGATGCCCCCAACCCATTTTTAACATTTTTCGATAGATTTAGAGGGTTGAAAAGGTTTATTTCAGCCTTTAAAATTCTTCTAAGGGGCTAAAGGGCTGAAAAGTTCTAAAACATGAACATTTATACCAGGAGGGTACATAAGGGGATGGGGGGATGGGGAATTACCCCCCTTTAATTGTTTAAAAAATCATTAAAATTTAATCGATTTTCCATTTTTTTTCGTATTTTAGAAAAAAATAGCGAAAATAATTCCGATAATAAGTTACGATTTCAAAAATCGATAATTTGAAAACTACTCATCAGAATGACCTGATATTTTACCACAACAATTGTGAGGCAATGGAATTTTGTTTGGCGAAGGAAAAAATATAGTTCCAAAATCTGCCGATAGATGGCGCTGGCAGGGTAATGTCGGAGATGCTAGGATCATAAGCCGCCATTTCCCAACAATGTGGCCGCCACGTTCCCCCGACTTAAACCCATGTGATTTCTGGCTTTGGGGGGTACCTGAAGAATGTTGTTTACAGCGGACGGATTGAGAATCTAGCCGACTCGAAGGCAAGCATCACACACAACATCCATTGCTTCAGTACAGATACCCTCCGATCTGTTGTGAAGCATGCCATTTTGCGCTTCCAATTAGTAGCGGAACAAGGTGGAGGGCATATCAAACAACTTCTGCCTTAATCATCAGCAAGATGTTTGTTCCATGCAGCTTTGTTTTTTTGGCATTATCCCCGTTGTCGCTGCAAACACGTATTCTTGTCTTTTCGCTAATAAATTTTTCGTAAACTCCTGAACTCTATTGTTTCCTTTTGGCAAATCAAAAATTATCTACACTTTCGCCATAACACAACTTCAAGGTTGTCATACAGTCTTCTGCGCATGCGTGCTTGGAGTCGGTACGACTACGGTTACGTGTGCGAAATTTGATACTGATCGCGTCATATGCTTTCTGGCTATAACTGCATAACCATGT
The DNA here is from genome assembly GCA_023313115.1 of Rhysida immarginata. Lineage (NCBI taxonomy): Eukaryota > Metazoa > Arthropoda > Chilopoda > Scolopendromorpha > Scolopendridae > Rhysida > Rhysida immarginata. Next base: position 3,976,017 of record JAHWFO010018671.1, on the reverse strand, counting down.
CCGCTCCGCTAGCAGTTTGCACCAAGGAGGAATAACAAACAGCGATCCAATTTCTCTGGTTCAAACCATCAAGTTGAATTTTGAGGTGCTGGAACACCCTCCCTACAGCCCAGATCCTGCTCCCTCAGACTTTCATCTGCTAGGGCCGCTCAAGGATGCTTTGCGAGGTCGTCGATTTTCCACAGACTTAGACATGCAAAAGTGGCCCAAACAGATGAAAGTCTGAGGGAGCAGGATCTGGGCTGTAGGGAGGGTGTTCCAGCACCTCAAAATTCAACTTGATGGTTTGAACTACAGAAATTGGATCGCTGTTTGTTATTCCTCCTTGGTGCAAACTGCTAGCAGAGCGGACATGTTTATACAGTTATTGCCAGAAAGCATATGATGCGATCAGTATCAAATTTCGCACACGTGACCGTAGTCGTACCAACTCTAAGCACGCATGCGCAGAAGACTATATGATAACTTTGAAGTTGTGTTATGGCGAAAGCGTAGATAATTTTTGACTTGCCCTCGTATAATCACCCTGTATATCGAAAAACGACAACGTGGGGGGGGGGGGGGGGGGCCCCCCCCATCCCCCGAAAACGGAGGTCATATTCGGATTCAGGAGATCATACTACGTAAGAATCAGCCAAAATTGAGTCGAGGCTTTTTTCATGCCAACCAGCGTTATTAAAGGTCCACAACCCTCGACGAGCAGCTACCCCCCCCCCCCCCCTAAAAGGTGACAATAGGCATATTCGGCAACTCAAATCTGACTGATTCAGATCTGACTAGGTCATGTGACGATTTTCTGACTTGTATCTGAGCTGATTCAAGCGACATCGACCTGCAGAATAGATCATTAGATAGTTCATGGAGCAACCCAACGTGGCTAATTTGAAAATAAACATGACAATTAGTAATGAATCCTCACTATCCCGAGCCCATTAAAACAGCGTTAACGAAAGGGTGTGCGTAAGGCTACTATCAGCTGTAGCCATTTTCGAGAGCGAAGAAAACGAAATATTTTTAATCCTATCGGAATAAAAATACAATCATTGTCCTGTAGTAGGAGGACAAAGTTTTCGTATCGAAACGATCGCCTGTGCAGGGGTTCTCAAACTTTTATTTGTTCGTAGCACACCTTAATTATGTTTATTTTTTCTTAATTTTTTTTTCGCGGCAAGGTCATGCAATTTCACAATGCATAGCTGTACCGCGGTACACCCTTTTGAAAACGGATTAAAACCCGTTTTTTCCTTATCTTTTGTTATCCTTGACCCCTGCTACAATGGGCAGAAGAGAGGCTACGTCATGGATTAATTTTCTGACTTCCTCAGTCAGGAATTTTTCGACTGAGCAAACGTCACGATTCTGACTGGATTTAATCTGTCACAAGTCCTTTGCCGAACACGTTTTCGGAGCAGTCAGTCAGTCAGAATCAGTTGCCGAACGCTTCGCGCCTCTGATCCAGTCAGATCTGACTCAGATCTGAGTTGCCGAATACGCCTAATGACTACTTGCGACTAATCTGAAAAACGTTAATACGTATTTAATCTGGTTTAAAGTTTTCCTGAAATAAATTTTTTCGAAAATAGACGCAAATAATTTATTTGAAGAGCATTCAAGTGTTTTGTTTTGGAAAAAATAAAAACACAATTTCAAATGGGGAGGAAAGGAGTTTTCCATAAATTTTGTCCACCACCTTGGAATTCCATACACCAGGAAAATCCAAAAGTTGGTAAGGCTCTGGAAACGGATTAGCCGACTTACGAAGGGACAACTGTATCATCTTCCTGTTTCTGTATACAGGAAAAATAACTGCAATTTTTGTAAACTGATTTGCGATTTAACTTTCTTATCTTAGTTCTCAATTTTTAACACTTTCTTCAATTTCATAGAAAGAAAAAAAAAAAACAAAAGAAAAAACGAGACGTTATGAATCTACAGTTAATGCAGTTGCAATGATATAGGAATGCCAGACTTTTTACAGCAATATTCAAACCAAGTACAATCATTCAACCTATGAGAGGTATTTGAATGTAGTCTTCCATTAATAACATAAAAAGTAAACACTATATGAAACAGAAGTCTATTAATACTGAAGAGTGTCATAGGTCAAAGATAATCTCTTTGTTCACAATGCCCTTAAAACGAAATAAGTCGAATTGTTACCAATGACGACATCTCCCCCTGCTCTCGCATTCCAAATCGAGCTTTGAAATGCTTAATAGTAATGGAGGAAAAAATAACAAATACAATTCAGTAAGCAATATCATTCATTAAATAAGTTCAACAACAGAAATTCGGTTCTAAAGCGTCAAGGCTTCCTACTTACTTAAAACGAGTTACGCAAAAAAAAAAAAAAAAAACAAAAACCACTGACCCGTATTTGATGAAATTTATAGTGCTTTCACTAGTACATAAAAAAAACAACAAAATAAATTAAGGTAGGGTTGTTGTTATAATGTTATGGATCCCGGGGGAAGACTGCTGTTACACAGGCGATAATAACGTAAATCGTTAACAAATCGATGCAAATTTTGTGTGAAAGATGGAAGATCCTGAAGAGGAGTAAAAAATAAATGCGTTAATTAGAAACCCATGAATATTCAACTTAAATGATTAATAAAACGAATCCTCTTTAATTTTTTAATACAGGGTCGGGACACATTAATATGACCACCTGCTAGTATCCGGAATATCCACCTTTGGCGGCAAGCACAGCAGCTAGTCGACGTGGCAGAGTCAATAAATCCTCGGAAGGTGGCTGCAGATATCTGGGACCATTCGGCAATCAGTGCATCCCGTAATTCCATCAAATGCGTGGTGGAGGATCCAGCTTGCGGAGATGGCGATCGAGATGGTCCCACAAATGTTCAATGGGGTTGAGGTCCAGGGAGTTTCGTGGCCCTGGGAGTAGCTTGAATTCATCCTCAAGCTCCTCGAACCAGTCATGGACAGTTTTGGCAGTATGGCAGGGAGCATTGTCCTGTTGAAAGGTGCCATCACCATGAGGAAACACTGTCGACACGAAGGGGTGTACCTGGTCTGCAATGATCGTCAGTGTACTCTCCAGCGGTATCAGTCCACGAAAACATCTCCCAAACAGTCACACCTCCCCCACCAGCCTGTCGTCTGCCAACGATGGTGTTGGGATGCCTGTTCTCAGATGCTTCCCGGCGAATTCTCCATCATCCGTCCACTCTGTTCACCAGAAACCGCGACTCGTCAGAAAGAGCAACCCTTTGCCACTCGGCGGAGATCCAATGGCGATACTCCATGGCCAATTGGAGGCGTTTTCAGCGATGCACAGGCGTCTACATGGGTGCTGTTACCATACGCCTGCTCCGGAGCCCCAACCTCAAGAGGGATCATTGCACTGTCTTGGTGCTGACACGCCTAGTGGTCCTACTGTTCATTTGCTGCGTCAGTTGCTCAAGAGTGGCACGCCGATTGGTCTTGGCCAGGCGTCGTAACTGACGCTCGCCTCTAGGATCGATGGCCTGTGGGGCCCCACAATTACCTCTTCAGCTGGTCTGGTTCGTCCAGTCGTGGTACACCTTCACAACAGCAGCTCTAGAGCAGTTCACAAAGGTGGCCGTTTCTGAAATGCTGCCCCCCTTGGCCCAATAGCCCACTTGCTCTGCCCATGACTGCGACAATTGCTGTGTTAACGGATGCTACTACACGTCTGCTGTTGTCAGCTTTTAATGATATGCAATGATTTTTCATTTGCATACCATGGGATGTTCCAACATGTTCGAGGAGAGGTGGTCATATTAATGTATCCCGACCCTGTATATTGTTTTTATCAAAACATATGATGGTTGTTCAAAGTCAACCGGGTATCTTAGATGCAAAAAATAAATAAATAAATAAAACATCAATGTAATTTCGCGCTACATTTATGCATTTCTCCCAACAAGAACCTTTATAACTTCAACATAAAAATCTTTTATCTTTGCATCGCAACCAGTTACGCCAGCATCTTCGCTTCATCATTACTGAAATGCTGGCCACTTAAACAGGGAATCTGCAGAAAGACAGAAATCCTATTATGGAACCACGAAGGAACTCGCTGAGCTCTTTGATCGACCCCATACCCCACCGATATAAATCACGACTAATTTACGTTTCTATTTATATTACCGAACTATTCGTGGTAGCATTGTTTCTCCTGAGCCTAAAATAAAACAGGAATTTGCGCCTCTCGGGAATGGCTTCACGTGAAAACAATATCATGGATTTGTGACAACAATCACACGAACCAGGAGCATTCCAATTTTGTTCACCCCAAGAACTGTTTCAGGGGCCTGATGGTATGGAGGCTTCTTCGCAGCTGCCACAACCAGAATCAGTCACAGTGGATGTATAACCTTCTTTGAACTCTGTGAGAATATTGTTCTCTGTACTGTGTTTAATAACAAAATTAAAGGAGACCTTGCAGTACAACATTGTAGTTTCGGCATTTAATCCCGCCTTCACCAGGGCACAAGAGAAATGGGCTAGCACCCCTTACATAACGAGACAGTAAATGATAATAAAAACACGATGATGACGATGATACAATTCAATGAGATTTCTGATTGGCTGACGTAAATAAGGGGAGACATCAACCAATCAGAAGGTTACAAAATACACAGAGTGAGCATATTATTATGACCACCTGACATATTTATGCAAATGCGCGCACGAACGTCACCACAATGTTGCTAGCGGGCCAGACCAATATAAAAAGGGAAGCTGAGTGTCGTCGATAACAGTAGACGTGTTCCATTTTTCAACTACAGGTAAACGAAGCGATTTAACAGCCTTCGAACACGGGATGATTGTAGGTGCTCGGAGCTATGGAGCGAGTATCAGCGAAACGGCAGCATTCGTGGGGTGCTCGAGAGCAGCCGTCGTTAAAGTATTTAAAGATTGGACGGTTAGCCGGAAGACGGGGTCTGAACGTTCGCGTTGTGGCCGCCCCACGGATGTTTGATGAACGGACAGAACGGAGACTGTCACGACTGGTAAAGGATAACAGAAGGGCAACAGTGCATCAAATCACTGCTAACCTTAATCAGGGGTCCTCCAAAACGGTCTCTGAATGCACTGTCCACTGCACAATGCATCCCATGCGATACAGAAGCCGAAGACCTGTCCGCACACCTTTGCTGTCTGTAGCCAACAAATGGAAACGACTCCAATTCGCTCAGGAGCACAAGGACTGGACTATCGAGCAGTAGAAACAAATCATGTGGTCTCGATTCCAGTTACATCATGCAGTAGGCCGCGTGAGAATCTGGCAAAAAAAGCATGAAAGCATGGACCCGCATGCACGAGTACAACCCTTCAGGCCGGTGCGGGCAGTGTTATGGTCAGGGGAATATTTTCCTGGCAAGCATTGGGTCCGTTGATACGTGTCGAACAACGTCTGGATGGCGCAGCATACCTCCGTATCGTCGCTGATCGACACCACCCTGTCATGTTGATGGTGTACCCCAATGGAGATGGCTACTTCCAGCAAGACAATGCGCCATGCCACAGAGCTCGTATTGTGCAGGAGTGGTTCCAGGAACATGAGCCTTACTTCGGTGGCCCCCACAATCCCCAGATCTCACTCCAATTGAGCATTTGTGGGACGAAGTCGAACGAACCATCAGATGGCTGGATCCACCACCGCCCAATCTAGCACAACTAGACAGTGCTATCCATCAGGCATGGTGTCAGATTCCTCCCACCACCTTCCAACATCTCGTGGAATCAATGCAACGAAGAATCACCGCAGTATTAAAGGCAAAAGATGGCCCAACGAGATACTGACAGGGTGGTCATAATAATATGCTCACTCAGTGTATTTTCTAACCTGCTGATTGGTTGACGTCACCCCTTATTTACATTAGCCAATCAGAAATCTCCATGAATTGTATCATTGTTATCATTGTGTTTTTTAAATTATTTACTGTCTCGTTATATAAGGGCTGCTAGCCCATTTCTCTTGTACCCTGATGAAGGCGGGATTAAATGCCGAAACTAGTTGGTTTTAAACTTCTTGAACTGCTTACATCACTCAAATGCCTTACTGTAGCTTGAGTGTTTCTTCTCCAAACTGCATATGAAGCCTCCTGTGAATTTCAGTCTGTTTCATCATAAATATGCTGTTCCAAATATACACCAACATCTTCGGTTGCCATTTTTATTACTAGTCACTCAGGTAGCCAAAGGCTGGAACAACACCTATCGGTGACAGAAACAGATTGTGCATACATAGTTGATTTTGCCTCAGAAAATATAAGTTCCCGGTTTGCCTTGAACAACTTACGTAAGAAAGGATTTATTGATTGAATGAGGATTAACCATTTTTGTCATTGACATAATAAACAACTTACAGTTTCATGCCTGAAATTTTGAGACAAGATTGATTTCTGATTTGTATCGAGTCCTTCCGAGTTCTCTAAGAAATGCTTCAAAAACGTAGAGAAAAAGCTTTCAAAGTCAACTGAAGCCATGTTATAAACAGTGATACAGATTTCCTCGTGAAGAAGATCATGAGATTTATGGATTAATGATTGAATGAGTACATTCAGAAATTGAGCCAGCATCACTTGCTTGAAAATTCCCTAAAATTCCAATAAAAAGTTAAAAATGATGAAAAACACTCGTATTACACATAAAATCGAGGCATTTTCCACATTTCTTCTCAGTTTGGCATTCATCCAAGACTTTCTAAGCGCTCACTTATTCTAGTTTGTTGAATGCTCAAGATCCGATTTGCAGACTATACTTTGTTATAGATGTCTTTTTTGAGGTTTGTTTAAAATAGTGTGGACTTTTGCCATACCAAACGAACCATTGCACTCCCGTAAGTGGTGCCACCTAGTGGCAATCTTTGGTGCGTCATTTCCATTTATCCGTTGGGGATTTACAGCTGCCAAATGACCGAAAGTGCGACCGCGGGTACAAGCGGCCGAAATGAGATTTCTGAGAGGTGTGGCAGGTGTTACCCTACTAGATAGAGTGCACAGCAGCACAATAAGGGAGTCTTTAGGTGTTGAGCCGCTACTTCTCCGCATTGAGAGATCTTGGTTGCGCTGGTATGGCCACGTGATACGGATGCCAATGCAAACTGGTCTTCCTAGGCAGTTGTTATTTTCCAAGCCGGTGGGTAAGAGACCAAGGGGTCGGCCTAGAACCAGGTGGCTAGACTACATGGAGAATCTGGGTTCGAGTCGCTTGGGTATGACCAGGGAGGACATGCACCTGATGGCGGATGATCGCGATCGCTGGAAATCCTCCATAGGGCTGCTGCCCCCGCGACCCTAACGGATAAGCGGGTTTGAAAAGTAAGTAAGTAAGTAAAGTGAATTCATGCAGTCATCATTCTGCTAAATGAAAGTGGACCGAGCTGTGGAAAAGCAAAAGCTGGCTTTTGCAAACATGACAACACATGAAATAACTTGTTTCTACTTTGGAAAGACAAAAAAGTCTGTCGGGGCCAAGTTTAGAGAGTATTGAGAGGGGGGGGGGGGTAATGATCACTTCTTTATTGGCCAGAAATTGGCCAAAAAGCAGAGACGAGTGATTTCGTGCGTTGTCGTGGTTCAAACAAGGGATGTTACGAAGCTTCGACTCCGGTTCCAAAAGGTTGGAACTTCCGATTGGTTTTCCACTTCCAATTCCGACCTAATATAACCACGAATAAATGTTTGCCTTTTTAGCACTTTTCTATTTCTGACTCGTACTTCAGTTCCGATAAATCAAATGTAAAACCTCCAACTCCGGCTTTGGTTCCGATAAAACCGCCTCCGTAACATCCCTAGTTCAAACCCAGCTCTGGTTTTTCCAGAGCTCGGTCCATTTTCACTTAGCAGAATGGTGAAGGCATGCATTTGTTATCAAAGGTTGCCACTAAATGGTCCATTTAGAGCAGCTCAATCAGTGCAATCATTCGTTTGCTATGGCAAAAGTCCAGTCTTTTTTTATTATTAATTTGAAAAAAAACCTCAAAAAAGAAACGTGTATAATGAATTATTATAGTCTGCAGATCGGATCTTGAGCCCTGACCTATTTGACTGAGAATAAGTGAGCACTTAGACGGTCATGGATAAATGCCAAATGGGGAAAAAACATAGGAAAAAAAATGTGTTTGATATAACAACCTCGTGTACATCTTTAAGTTATTTTTAAAGATGGCAGAGGCCTGTGAGAAAAGTATCCGACCTTCGGCCGGGAAAAAAAAAATTACACACCTGGAGCTTTGGAAACCTAATCACCTCAAAGTAGTCTCCTTGGGACACCACACACTGCTCCCAGCGGTGCCGCCATTGTTGGAAGCATTCCTGGAAAGCGTCTTTCGGAATGGAGTTTAGCTCGGCTGTCGTTGCAGCCATAATGTCCTCTCTTGTCTGAAATCGCGTTCCTTTCAATGGCCTCTTGAGTTTGGGGAACAGCCAAAAGTCGCAGGGGGCCAGGTCAGGAGAGTAAGGAGCCTGTTGTACCACGGGAGTCTGGTTTTTCACCAAAAAAGTCTGAATCAAGTTTGGTTTTTGAGGTGCCAATTGCCTGTTGACCACAACTGTGGTCTCTTGCGCCACACTGCATTATGTACGCGATGGAGGACATCCCTGTAGTACTCTTTGGTGATTGTTTGACCCTGTGGTGCGTACTCGTGGTGTACCACACCGCGAGAGTCAAAGAAAGCAGTCAGCATCACTTTCACATTGCTGTGCACTTGGCGGGCCTTCTTTGGTCGTGGTGACGAGGAATGCTTCCACTGTGACGACTGATGGTTTCCACCTGGCTGTCGCCCAGTTTCTGGCAAAATTTGGTGCAGTAACGCTGCTCCAATCGTTCCGTCATTTCCCTTCAAATCAAAAACCGACGAGAGCACAACACACTACCTCCCTCTAATGCTGATTGCCAGCAACTGACGCTATTGAGAGGCGGGAAAAAATTCACGCATACGCACAAAGGTTCAAGGTCGGCTCATGCAAGCACGCGCGATCCAAATCCATCAGGTTTTCGCAAAAAAAAATTAGGTCGGATACTTTTCTCACAGGCTTCGTATAAGGGTCGTACAAATGAAAATGAAAATTTGTGGGGGAAAAAAAAAGATGAAGTTTTTGTTTTCAACAACTGCAAAACCCCACGTGCAAATTGAACACAAGGTTGCAAGTGTTGCATCACGTGAAAAAGAACGATAGCTCGCGCTTCGAAGCTCTGCGAGCGATCGCTTTGCCCAAAACAGCAAAATGGAGTTAATGAAACAGGAACAGAGAGCAGTAATTCGTTTTTTGACATGTGAAGGAGTTTTAGTTTCTGAAGTTCATTGTCATATGCAGAACGTCTATGGAAACGACTGCTCAACATTCACTCGTGTTTGGGCACAGAGCAAGAAGTTTTGGGAACATTACAAGATGATAGACAACCTGGACAAGCAAACCGTGCCATCACGAATGATTCCAAAGCCAAAACTGACGTTGTCTTAAAGGAAAACAGAAGAGTGACAATCGATGTCGTGGTTGCTAAAACTGGCTTTAGTCGTGGAACTGTTCACTCCATTATCAGGAACCATCTGCACTACAGAAAAATCTGTGCACAATGGGTCCCGCATCATTTGACATTAGAACAACTTGGAGTTCGAATGCCCATGTCCCTGCAGCATTTGACTCGCTACGAACAGAAAGAAGAGAGTTTTCTTGACAGAATCGTTAGAGTGGATGAAACTTGGTGCTTTAATTTCCAGCCCGAAAGCAAATGCCAAAGTCATCATTATGGGTCGCCATCCCCGAAAAAATCAAAAGCAACCGCAAACAGAATGGGGAAGGTGATGTTGACCGTGTTTTTTGATTGCAAAGGCCCGGTAATTGAAAAAGGCACCACAGTTAACACAGCACTATATTGGGAAACATTGAAGGCACTGCGTCCAGCCATCAAATGCAAGGGTCCTGGACTTCTTACAGAAAGATGCTTCTTCTCCACGACAACACGCATCCTCACACCTCGAAAGCAATGGTAGACCTCATCAAAAAGTTCAACTGGGAAGCAATGCAGCATCCACCTTACAGCCCTGACTTATCCCCATGTGACTTTCACGTGTTTGGGGATCTCAAGAAACATCTGATGATAGGCTGCAGGTTTCAGTCGGACGATGAAGTGAAGGAAGAGGTTTTGGAACGGTTGCACACGCAACCGAAAGACTTCTTCCATAAAGGAATTCCATTTTCGATTTCATTTGTACGACCCTTATATAAAGATATTGAGATCCATTTTAATTACCTTGTGATATAATTTGCGCTTTTTATTCAAATTCTCCAACGACTCAAGATTCTGTTGAAAAATGGAAATGTCTGGTTGTAGGAATGATTGACCAAAAGCCTGACCAAAAAATAAAATAAAATTGTAAAAATGTTAGCCTGAAGCAAATCATGGGAAAATAAAGAAAATATGAGCAATATACGAGGATGTTTCACCTGCATAATACTAATGAACTGATGTTCATTTTCAACTGGTTCATTTCCAGATTGGCCTAATGTTGTGAGGACATTAGTCTTGAAAAAATACCTCCAATTATGCAGCAACACATTATAGAGAAGTTCAAATAATGGAGCTTTAATATCAGGAGATATACGCTACAATCAGAATTGGAACAACAAAATTAAAAGATATTCTATGCAGAGAGATAAATATATTTTATTAATTTAAAAAAAGAAACAACCTTACTACTATTAAAGTAAATAATAGTTATTATATAAAAATGAAAACTAAAATAATAATTAACAATTAACAAAATAATTAATAAATACTAAGTAAAATCAAAATAAAACTATAAAATCAAATAAAAAGCTGACGTTTCAGATAGAGACAGACTATCCTTTATCAAAGCAAAAAGGATAATTCTCTAAAGGCAATTAGAATATTAGAGAATTATCCTCAAGTTATGAAAAAAGTACTAAAGGACGCCTTTATACAGGGTGTTTTTGAATTGAGTACAGATTTTTTGGGAGATGATAGAAGAGGTCCTTAGAAGTATTTTTTGTCATATGAACTTGGGGTCCCCGCAGCTCCGTTTACTTACAATACTGCATTGAAAAATCAAATGACACCGGAATGCTGTGTGCGTTGGTAGGCCTAGATTATTTTATTTTTAACAATTAACACAAGCAATCTACTGTAATAACTTTTAAAGTAGTTGTTTGCAAAGAAATTTCAAGGTGCACGTGCTTGTTTGTTGAAAATTCTTAGGACAAACTTCGTCAAGGAGATTCCATGGCCACCGAGAACGCCAGATCTCACACCGATGGATTTTTTTTTATGGGGAAGCATAAAATCAATGATGTACTCCGAACCCATAGATACCGAAGAAGAATTGGCGGCTCGTGTTGTCGCGGTAGCAGGTGACGTCAGCGACCGTGCAAATCAACTGTTTCCAAGCGTACATCAATCCATCATAAGGCGTTGCGAATTGTGCTATGAAGCAAATGGCGGTCATTTCGAACAATTACTGTAAAAGTCATACAGTAGATTGCTTGTGTTAATTGTTAAAAATAAAATAATCTAGGCCTACCAACGCACACTGCGTCCCAGTGTCATTTGATTGTTCAATGCAGTATTGTAAGTAAATGGAGCTGTGAGGACCCCATGTTCATATGACAAAAAATACTTCTAAGGACCTCATCTACCATCTCCCAAAAAATCTGTACTCAATTCAAAAACACCCTGTATATACCGTAGTTGGCATAGGGAACAGTAAGACGGTATTGGCTGAAAAAGCAGAAGAGGAATTTGAAGACGTGTTGGGATAGGCCAGGACAGAGGACAAATAGGAGTTAATAAGAGGGCGACAAAAAATAATGCAATAGGATAACACACATAAAATTAAAATTATAAAAAAGTTTAGGAATGATAGGGTGTCTAGCAAAACAGTTTCGTAAAATTCCCTGGAGAAAAAAAAAAAAAATTATCCCTGAAAAAACCCCTGACTGTTCCCGGTTGCACAATTCTTTTGACAAAGCCCGGTCGCTAGTCACCCTTTTACGGAATTTTACGAAACCGTTTTGCTAGACACCCTATCATTCCTAAACTTTTTTATAATTTTAATTTTGTATGTGTTATCCTATTGCATTATTTTTCGTCGCCCTCTTATTACCTCCTATTTGTCCTCCTTCCTGGCCTATCCCAACATGTCTTCAAATTCCTCTTCTGCTTTTTCAGCCAATACAGTCTTACTGTTCCCTATGCCAACTATATACAGGGTGGTCCATAAGTCTGCCCCCCCCCCCTTTATTTTTTGAAACGAAGCAGATATGTCAATTTTGATGAATCCAATGAATAGGAAGTTGTGGGTGGCCTATCCCATGGTGCACTTTTCATCATCCCAAATATGCAAATTAGGACACATTCAAAATTTATCTCAAAAACCGTAAGGGATAGAGAAAAAACCCAATTGCAAACTTGTTCAGCATAAAAAAACAAACAAAACAAAAAAAAAATCATCCAAATCGGACCAACCAATCACCCACAATCACATGTAGCTTTTGACCATTTCCGGAACAGTGTAGCTTGCCATCCTGGAATTGTTCTGTCTTCTGTGTGCTGAAACATGCCTTTTATTTGCTTTTCCGCATTAAAGTGAATGTGAGTATGGTAATTTATGTTAATTTTTTGATTTGCAAGCTTTACATGGTGGAAATATCAACAATCAGTTTTCCTTGTGCAGTGTGACTCTTTTGTAAGCTACAAACAGTTCACCACGTGATTGTGGGTGATTGGTTGGTCCGATTTGGATGATTTTTTTTTTGTTTTGTTTGTTTTTTTATACTGAACAAGTTTGCAATTGGGTTTTTTTCTCTATCCCTTACGGTTATTGAGATAAATTTTGAATGTGTCCTAATTTGCATATTTGGGATTATGAAAAGTGCACCATGGGATAGGCCACCCACAACTTCCTATTCAATGGATTCATCAAAATTGACATATCTGCTTCGGTTCAAAAAATAAAAGGGGGGGGTGGTCCATAAGTCTG
>JAHWFO010018671.1:3911849-3962920 GCA_023313115.1 Rhysida immarginata | reverse complement strand
GGGGGGGGGGGGACACACTTATGGACCACCCTGTATAAAGGCATCCTTTAGTACTTTTTTCATAACTTCAGGATAATTCTCTAATAGTCTAATTGCCTTTAGAGAATTATCCCTTTTGCTTTGATAAAGGATAGTCTGTCTCTATCCGAAATATCGGCTTTTTATTTGATTTTATATTTCTAGTTTTATTTTGATTTTACTTATTATTTTGTTAATTGTTAATTATTATTTTATTTTTCATTTTTATTTAATAACTATTATTTATTGTATTCCAGAAGTTTTGTGTCTCGTCCTTTTCTCTTATAAATATCCGTTTACTATTAAAGTAGGGAGCATAAAAATTGGCAAGAACCAAAACAAGCGTTTTAATATAAGGAAACATGACATCCATACAGAAAGGTATCGTTGTGTACCGGCAAGATTTGACAATAATGTTTGCTACAAAATCATTTCTTGATCTTCCCTCTTTGTTTTTGCAAGCACTCCTTCAACCTGCCGGACATGCCGTAGAAAAACGACTCCAACAGATCAAACGACATACTGTCCCACATTTCTTCTACCAGACGTTTCCAGTCATTGAAATCTGTTGGGCCATGTTTGGCAAGAGCACATTTACTAAATCTGTGGATGGTGAACGCCCAACTGTGCAATACGGCGTTGATCATTAGCCTCTAGTATCTTGGGTGTACCTGATCCAGTCTTGCGTTTGATGTCTTCTCCTGAATCCAATTTCTTCATTATTCGGTAACGTGTTCTCAAAGGTATACCTGATCTTTCACTGGCCTCCTGTCTATTTCTGATGCCACTTTCCCAAAGAGCTCGGAGTGTGTTTCCATTCTGCACTTTAACACTATGTAAATACTGCAGTTTTGCCAATTTTTATGCTCTCTACTTTATTTACATATTTTTTTACAGTTCCAGTCGAATCCCTCTTTTTTATAAATTTTTCAAATACTTGACATTATAAGGTACAATATTCATAAAATAATGATTAAAGGAAGCAATCTAAGTGTAGATACAGTAAATGTTTGCATACAAATCTACTTTCAAGTGTTGTAAAAACTAACTAAACAGTAATTTGGATATACAGGGTGTCCTAAAAAGGAATGATGGTTTTTAAAATGGAATAGCAAGTAGGGATGTCAAGATCCGGATATTTGGATCTTTTTTACAGACCTAGGTCCGAGATACGGATCTTAGATCCGAGATACAGATCTTGGATCCGAGATCCGCATTTTAGATCCGAGTTCCGAAATTCGGATCCTGTATCAGGAAATTGTGTATATGCAAATTTTTCTTTATATACAACCACCTTATAACGTGTCTCAAAGTCAAAAGACCCTAAATTCCCTAATTCCCTGTGACTGAGCAGCGGATCGCTTTAATGTAATCAACAATCAAAATCGTCATAAAATAAAATCAGCTTTAATTTAACAAATCTTTAGTTTTTGTTTTAGTTAGAATTGTAACATATCCCCTCAATCTCGACTATTGCGAATAAGATAGCCTGAGTCCTCCTAAGTCCTAATTAGTCCTAATACGCATCCAGTTAAAGGATCCGAGATCCGAAATCCAAATGCGAGACCTGGATCCGGATATTTCTAGATCCGAATCCAGATATTTTCAGATCCAAATCAGAAATCCGGATCCAACGGACATCACTAACAGCAAGCTAACAGTGACAGTTATCAAGGTATGCTTGCAGAGATTAATGTGCGAAATTAGTAACTTGTTTGGTACATTGACATTGAAAACTCCTCCTTCTGACTATTGTACTCTCACCCAATTGGGGGTATTCTTTCCTTCAACAAATACACCATTTTCACGCTTTCTGTAGTAATCCTAGATTCGGGATACAATCTTGCCACTTCTCTTCCATCCTGTCATCTAATTGGCCTTCATATGCATGCCTCGCATACAGCACCACCTGTCGGTAAAAATTTGGTACTAACACCAGGAAATGTACTAAAACAAATTCCTGAACTTGCACATTAATCTTGTGCAAGAATTTACCTTTAATAACTCACCGTTTTCTTGCTATTCCATTTTAAAAATCATCAGTGCATTTTATTATACCCTGAACGCATATATACCATTAAAACCAATGAAATTTATTGGTAAATACCTACTGAAGCAATCATGGGATACACTTGTTCCATGCACAGATTGATGATATTTGGAAGGAATGTTTTAAATGCTGAATTTGGCTCTTGCGTAATTAACTGAAGAATTTTTAAAAATCTGCAAAGTAAAAAAAAAAAATAAAAACATCTTCCTTAGCTTTAAAAAAAATAAATAAATAAATAAATAAATAAATAAATAAATAAATAAATAAATAAATAAAGAAAAAAGAAAAACATTCAAAATATACATAAATGACTTCTACAGGAAATGTTATTGTTAATTATATATAAGGGTTGTACAAATGAAAACAAAAATTATTTATTTTATCTAAAGCATATACAAGGAATTTAAAAATACTCTCCAAATGTGTTAGGGCATTTATCCCACTTGTGTAGGATTTTTCCGGAACAGAGAGCATTAATTCGTTTTTTTGACATGTGAAGGAGTTACAGTTTCTGAAATTCGTCGTCGTATGCAGAACGTCTATGGAAACGACTGCCTAACCTCCACTCGTGTTTGGCCATGGAGCAAGAGATTTTCGGACGGATGGTCATCACTGCAAGATGATCAACGACCTGGACAAGCAAATTGTGCCATCACGGATGATTCCAAAGCCAAAATTGACACTGTCTTAATGGAAAACAGAAGAGTGATAATCGATGTCGTGGTTGCTAAAACTGGCCTTATTTGTGGAACTGTTCACTCCATTATCAGGAACCATCTGCACTACAGAAAAATCTGTAATGCACAATGGGCCCCGCATCATTTGAACTTTCAGAACAACTTGGAATTCAAATAGCCATGTCTCTGCAGCATTTGACTCGCTACGAACAGAAAGAAGAGAGTTTTCTTGACAGAATCGTTACAGCAGATGAAACTTAGTGCTTTAATTTCCAGCCCGAAAGCAAACGTCAAAGTCATCAGTGGAAGCATTATGGTTCACCATCCTCGAAAAAATCAAAAGCAACCGCAAACAGAATGGGGAAGGTGATGTTGACAGTGTTTTTTGATTGCAAAGGCCCAGTAATTGAAAAAGGCACCACAGTTAACACAGCACTATATTGGGAAACATTGAAGGTCCGGGATTTCTTACAGAAGGATGCTTCTTCTCCACGACAACACGCATCCTCACACCTCGAAAGCAATGGTAGGCCTCATCAAAAAGTTCAACTGGGAAGCAATGCAGCATCCATCCACCTGACTTATCCCCATGTGAATTTCACATGTTTGGGGATCTCAAGAAACATCTGAAAGGCCGCAGGTTTCAGTCGACGATGAAGTGAAGGAAAAGGTTTTGGATTGGTTCCACACGCAACCGAAAGACTTCTTCCATAAAGGAATTCCACGCCTTGTTACAAAGTGGGATAAACGCCTTAACGCATTTGGAGAGTAATTTTAAATTCCTTGTTCATTATAACTTCGATAATCCAGACAACTTGATAATCCAGACATAGTGCCTGGTCCCATTTTTATTCAATGTAAAATAATACAAAATACCCTCGTTAATCCGGACAACTCTATATTCCGGACACTGGACAAGAATTTCTAATTCTTCTATTGAAGTGGCACTCATAAATCCGGACAAGCTAAATATGTGTCAAAAAATAATGCAGTAATTCATTTCATACAGTACTGCAATGCTTTAATTTGACCACGATCTTGAGAATGTCACAGAAAAGAAGATTTTCATAATCGAAGAAAAAATTGACCTCGTCAACGATTATCAGAAAGTTAAAATTACCGTTCGAGATTTGGCCATCAAGTACGGTATTATTAAAAAAAAGAAAACATTATGAAGAAGAATATGTTACCTCAAACATTAAGATGAAGAATCTTAAAAGGTCTGGGAACACAACACAATTAAATGAACTTGTATACAAATTTGTTATGAAGGCAAACACCTTGAATGAGCCAGTGAGTGGACCAATTATCCAAGCTAAAGCTATTGAACTGGCAAAAGAAATGGGACTTACAGATTTCAAAGCATCAGAAGGATGGCTCGGAAACTTTAAAAAAGATTTCCAGTCAGCACATGTTGAATTTGGAATCTAATGCGGAGAATCGAGTGGCACTGACATTTCAACATGTGACGACTGGAAATCTCGACTGAGTAGCTTGACCGAAGAAAACTTGGATAATCAAATAATCGAAAGTCTAAGTGTACAGAGTGAATACCCTCTGATTCGTTATATCGTTCAATTTTTTTTGTATAAATAGGCTATTCACTCTGTGCACTTCGACTTTCGATTCTTTGGTTGTCCAAGTTTTCTCGATGAAAAAGCTGACGTTGTCAGCAAAATGTACATACGAGGTATACAAAATCTTGTTGTGGAATTGTGTTTTCGTCTTTTATTTCTGTTTTAGTAACCATTGTCCACAGTTTCTGGCTTGTCTGGTGTATATGAATGTATACTGTACCTCGGGGGGCTGAGTTTATTAATCACTTGATAATCCAAACATTGCCCGGATTATCGAGCGGCACTTCTTTATCTGGACACTCAGTAATGCGGACAACTTTTGAAAGTCCCAACAATGTCCAGATTACTGAGGTTATACAGTATACGAGGCCTGTGGGAAAAGTATCCGATCTAATTTTTTTTTTGCAAAAACCTGATGGATTTGGATCGCGTGCGCTTGCATGAGCAAACCGTGAACCTTTGTGCATATGCGTGAATTTTTTCCCGCCTCTCAATAGCGTCAGTTGCTGGCAATCAGCATTAGAGGGAGGTAGTGTGTTGTGCTCTCGTCGGTTTTTGATTTGAAGGAAAATGACGGAACGACTGGAGCAGCATTACTACATCAAATTTTGCCAGAAACTGGGCGACAGCCAGGTGGAAACCATCAGTCGTTACAGTGGAAGCATTCCTCATCACCACGACCAAAGAAGGCCCGCCAAGTGCGCAGCAATGTGAAAGTGATGCCGACTGCTTTCTTTGACTCTCACAGTGTGGTACACCACGAGTACGCACCACAGGGTCAAACAATCACCAAATGCGCCTACGTAATGCAGTGCAAGAGACCGCAGTTGTGGTCAACAGGCAATTGGCGGCTCAAAAACCAAACTTGATTAGGACTTTTTTGGCGAAAAACCAGACTCCCGTGGTACAACAGGCTCCTTACTCTTCTGACCTGCCCCCTTGCAACTTCTGGCTGTTCCCCAAACTCAAGAGGCCATTGAAAGGAACGCGATTTCAGACAAGAGAGAACATTATGGCTGCAACGACAGCAGAGCTAAACTCCATTCCGAAAGGCGCTTTCCAGGAATGCTTCCAACAATGGCGGCACCGCTGGGAGGAGTATGTGGAGTCCCAAGGAGACTACTTTGAGGGTGATTAGAGGTGCATTCATTTAATGTGATTTTTTTGCACTGAGTGTGCGCACTAGCTGTTCAAAGTAGCTCTCGTAAGGGCCGTGAGAGGTGTTCGGAGAGTTCCGTGCACTTTGTTCTCGTGCGCTTCGTGCAGTCTGTGTGCGAACTAAGTGCATGATGGTAGAAGCAGGGTCGTTTCATGCGTTTTACAATAGCAAATGGCGGCATCCAATCCAGCGAAGCTCCAGCTTTCGATCACTGTCAACGATGGTCGAAATTTTGCTTTCAATTGGATGAAGAGGGTTTATATAGATTAAAAAAAAATTCGAAAGTGAAAAAGACTTTAAAAATTTGAAATTTAGATTCTTGGGGTGATTAAAAAGAAGTCGTTGACGCATCGCCATGTTGTTGGTTTGGCTCAAAACGCACGGACCATTCGGTAAAATATCGTGCATTGACACAGAAACCGCACTAAACGGTTATTGCACGGGACGCGCTATTGACTTCATCATCGTGCAAATCATACAAATAAACGAATGCGCCTTAGGTTTCCAATGCTCCAGGTGTGTAATTTTTTTCTTTGGATAAAATAAATATTTTCGTTTTCATTTGTACGACCCTTAGTGTTATGAATATAAATGAAAAGTTTTAGTATTTTTTTTCTCTTGTTTCTTACTTTTCTATCACTCTGCAGCCTGCACTACTTTCTTGAAGAATTGTTTCCGATAACTGTTCCCTAAAGTTTGTAAATATAAAAAAAAAATCATTAGATATGGTTATCTTCTTCTCTCTTGATAATTTAATTAAATTTCTTGCGCTTATTATCTCCTTAGTCCGTTAGTCTCTCTCCTTTACTCACTCACTCACTCACTCACTCACTCACTCACTCACTCACTCACTCACTCACTCACTCAAACATGCATGCAGTTAATATCAATTATATAGCACCTTGTGAAAGAACTCATAAATGTATGAATGACTTGTTCTGTGAATGGAATTCCCATGTAGACATGCAAGACTTCAAACACTGCAAGGAAGAAACTCAGAACTTCTTCACTCACATCTTTACGCAAAATAAAAACGAAAAAAAAAAAAAAAAATTAAAAACGTTCACATTCTACAATCGGCTAAGAAATTACAAAACATTCGTAATTGAATTTAATCTAGTTTTGTTACCCATTTGATGGACAAAAATTGGAAACAGAACGAGTGCAGCATTAATATTTTCTTGCAAGCTCTGATAACACAGTTGCTTTGTTTTAGTCATTTCGCCATTGATGTTTTCAATCATATCACGGAAAATAATAAGGGCTCTTTTTATGGGAGCTTTGACTGAATTTATCAAACAAACTCGTTAGGGCATAAACCATCTTAAAAAAAACAAAAAAAAACTCTACAAATTCCTACTTAAAAAAAAAATGTAACACCCCTCACCTTGTTCTTGTAGCGCTTTATTATCAGCAAACGCAGGTGTACTCTTGATCTGTTGGAAAATTGTTGAAAGTGATTTAACGTAATTATTATGATGTTGTGAACGGACATCCCACAACTGCTCAGAGTCTGGGACGTTAAAATACGAGAGAATGAGGATGTTAGAAAGGGCACGATATAAAAGAAGCTGCGTCTGAAATCAAAAACAAGAAAAAAAATAAAACGTTAAGCGTCGTCGTTATATTAAATAAACGTGTGAACATTAAATTTTTGCTTACATCAAGATTCAAGTGTTCTGTCTGTCCTTCCCGAACACTGTTATATAAATTTTGAATGAGACTAGAGTGCAAGATGTTTGCTGGTCGGACGGTACTAGTTAAGGACATAAGAAGATGAGTGGCCGAATGTACAATCTTCCCTGGAATCTTTTAACAAATAAAGAAAAAAAAAAAAAAAAGATAATTACTGGTAATTCAGATTAAGAATTAAAGCAGACAGCATTGCAGTACAGTCTCGGTTATCCAGACCCCTTACTAACTGGGACCTCTATTATCTGGAGGCTCGTAAGAAATACAGAGTTGAGCCACATTAATCCCGAATAACCGCTTTTAGCGGCACGGACAGCAACTAGATGGCGTGGGAGTGAGTCAATAAGATTCTGGTAGGTTTCTACTGGTAGCTATTGCCATGCAGACTGTAAAGCATCCGATAGCTGCTGAAGGGTACGCGGTGGTTGTTCCATTGCACGCACATGACAATCGAGGTTATCCCAGGGTAGTACTTGGAACTCTTGGTCGTGTTCCTCAAACCACCCCCGAACATTGCAGCCGTATGACACGTCGCACTGTCTTGCTGGAACGTGCCATCCCCCTCTGGGAAGACAGTCAGCCTGTGTGGGTGTACTTGATCTGCAATTATGGATAAATAACCGAATCGGTTGAGAGTGCCTTCCACAGGTAATAATAGGCCCAGACAATACCATGAGAACACTCCCCACACCATGATGTTGCCACCACCAGCCTGGGTTCATCCAACAATGGTTGCAGTTCTCGGAGGTTTCTCGCCTCACCCGCCAACGGCTGTCTCTTCTCATCGGAGAAGGCAACCTTTTTCAAGTCAGAAGTGGTCTAGTTTCTGTACTGTTGGGCAAATTGAAGCAGTTTTTGGCGATGAACTTTCGTCGCATGGGTGCGGTGACCATCCGTCTATTGCGGAGGCCCATACATAGCAGGGTTCTCTGTACTGTGATTTTAGAGACATGTCTAGTTGCATCCTCGTTGGTTTGTCTGGCCTGCAGGTTCTTCTGTATGGAAATGTAATTGTTAAAAATAAAATAATCTAGGCCTACCAACGCACACTGCGTCCCGGTGTCATTTGATTGTTCAATGCAGTATTGTAAGTAAACGGAGCTGCGGGGACCGCATGTTCATATGACAAAAAATACTTCTAAGGACCTCTTCTATCATCTCCCAAAAAATCTGTACTCAATTCAAAAACATCTTGTATTTACAATATACAGTACTTATTTGCTTTTTTCCCATCCACTTTGCCACTGCCTATAGCTAACCCATAAGGTAGAAGGGAGGGGGGGGGGGGGGGGGGGGAGGGCTTCGATCTGATGAATTTCAAACAAAACTAATACACAATATTGAATGTACTGGTACATTAATTAGTATTATTATGCATTTGAAAAACATAATTGAAAGAAGTTTAAATCATACATAATACAGGGTGATTCAAATCGTGTGTAAAACAATTTACGGGGATATTAT
This sequence comes from Rhysida immarginata, assembly GCA_023313115.1. Lineage (NCBI taxonomy): Eukaryota > Metazoa > Arthropoda > Chilopoda > Scolopendromorpha > Scolopendridae > Rhysida > Rhysida immarginata. The sequence continues at coordinate 3,954,283 of JAHWFO010018671.1, read as the reverse complement.
AAAGGTCAAGGTAAACACAAAAAGTCCTATTAACATGGGTCCAATTTTTATTTCGTTTCAAGTTACAAAGTACGCAAGCACTGCAACCAAATGATTATCCTGCTCGTGTAGGCTTTTGTCAGTGGTTACTGCAGCAAGTAGTGAATGATAATGATGTGCCTAACACGATTTTATGGACCGACGAGGCCACGTTCACCTGAGGTGGAATTAACACATTTGGGCTGATCAAAATCCACATAGAGTCCAACAACGACATTCCCAGCAACGTTTTAATGTAAATGTGTGGTCGGGCATTTTCAATGGCCAACTACCGGAGCTGGAGTTTCTGCAGGAACGTCCGAATGCCCAGAGATATGCCGATTTCCTGGAAAACAGACTGCATGAACTTTTAGAAGATACACCTCTTGCAATCCATCAACAGATGTGGTTCCAACGCGATGGGGCCCCCGTCTCATTTTGAATGGCTTAACATGCACTTCCCTAACAAATAGATTGGGCGCAATGGGCCCATAGCATGGCCACCTCGCTCACTGGACCTTAACCCACTGGATTACTATCTGTGGGGACATTTGAAACAAATGGTGTACAGTGCCAGATAGACACACGGCACAATAGCGTGATCATAAGGTAATGGCAACCATATACGAGTCACTTATTCGACGATGCAATGTCTGCATTCAGGCTCAAGAAGGTCACTTTGAACATTTCTTGTAACTTGAAAAGAAATAAAAATTGGACGCATGTTAATAGGACTTTTTAATCCCCTTAAATTGTTTTACACACGATTTGAATCACCCTGTATAAAATCTTTTAATGAAAAAAAAGCAAGACTGGTACCTCTTTATTGATCATAGGAACTGTTGCATCAATAATTATACTGATCATATTTGAAAACTGCTCTTTATGTTGATCTTGCCGAAACGATTCATTATAATATTGTGCCATCCAATAAGTATAAGCTTTGAGTGAAGCAAACGTCTGAGCATGCCTAGTAAAACAAAGCATAATCAAGCATATTATTCCAATTCCCAACTTCCTCATTTGGTAAATAAAAAGCCAAATTAACACATACACTTCTATAAAATCTGGCTTCAAGACTGTTGGTACAACAGTAGTAACTTCAAATAACCGTAATCTTGTGCCGTACATGGCTGAATGACAAAGACTGTTAAAATGAAAAGGAAATTGGTAAAGTGAGTTCTGTCTAAACTTCTTCTTTATAACTTGTATAGTTTTACCTTTCTACGGTTTGCTGAGCTGTTGCGCTCCTATCAAGGAAAGCTTCACCTATGAACTGATCTGCCAGTCTTCCAAGTGCTTGTAACAAAGAGGACAAGTCCCGAAGCATGCAGTGAAGCCGACGGCATTCGTTTTCGGCTGTGACGTTCAATCGGCGGGAATGTGTGTCCACAACGAGGCAATGTTCTAGACCAAGGTACACCTCTAGGTTTTCTTGAAACTGAGGAAACTTTGTAAAACACAAATGTTTTAAAAGATAAAGCCTTTCCTAAAAAACTCTATTTGTAAATTTGATAAAAAGCTTTCTCCAGTTAATAAAAGCAAATGTCATATGATTTAAGGAAAAATGTTAGTCGCTACTGAAAAGAAATATCATATGAACAAGGAGCTGTTTGATAGCGACAGCTTTCATGTACACAGTGGATTAGTAGTTACAGCAATCCAGGATTGTGTATGTTTGCGTTGCACTACTAACATGAATTGCGTGTGCATTTAATAGTAAGTATACTGTACACCTATATCTCGTTATACGTACCGATTGGTTCCAAAAACTTGGTACGTAACTCGAATATCCGTATAACGAATACGTACTTTTCAGGGTCAGCAGAATAGAGGCAATGAAAAAATGTGAGACGTTTTATTAGGTAGCTCTCATCAGAGGTCACTCCTGTACTTTTTTAAAAATAAATTTCCTTGATGACGCTTTGACAATACCCAACAATAATTTTGATACAAATTAAATTGAATCTGTTTCATTTTTTTTAATGAAATAATACAGCACAGAGTATATATTTTTTATAGTCTTTGGTTTATTATTTTTATTTCTTCATAAAGATAATAATATATAACGAAAATAGAGTCTAATTCATAGGCGCTGACTATGCTGAACAACAAATAAAACAAGAACTTACACAAGAGTATCGCGTGCGGCACATGCATCGTGTGCAACGAGATTAATTTATTAGAGTGGAAATAACAACACCATGTTTGAAACTAATTGATAGTTGAGTTCATAGTGGTGGCGCTGATGATCGGTGTATTTCCATTCTACTCTTTACTTAATATCATTGGTCGTATGACGAAATATTGGATACGTAAAAACGAATTAGTGCCATCATTTGAAAAGTACGTATAACGAGATATGGGTGTATTTAAAAATTAACAATTAAATGAAAGGAGTAAGTAAAATTTAATGTAACTATAGAAATATTTACCAATATTGCAAATGTTTCATTTGGAATGAGCTCAGCTACTTTGGCTATAACCTCCAAGCACTGACGTAAAAAATGTTGCCAATCTGTTTCAGACTACAAGTGATAAGAAAAACAAGGTATGCTGTCAATAATTTATTCAAAAAAAAATGTTAGAGAAATATTAGATATAAACTACGGCGTTGTGCATAACCTTTTGCTAGGGGGCTGCGACTTAAACCGCAGCGTTGTAGCACACTCTTATGACGCTTGGGCAGAGAGTAGTTCATTGTGCGTCTATTGGTATCAAACAAATATGGCTGGTTTAATAAATGACAGTGAAGAGCAGCGTTTCATGGATAGAGTTCGTGCAAATGCAAATCGAGAGGATCAAACGAATGGCCCGGTGCATCCCCTGACCTAAACGTTGCTGAACATTTTGGAGCCGTGTTAAAAGACGCAGTGGAATCTTTAATGATTCGAGAACGTGGTGAAAATCGGTATTCTCGAGACCTTCTAATGGGACACCTGACATCTGTGCTGAAGGACATGGAGTACGATACTGCTCTGTTTGAGACACTCCTCCGCTCCTACCCGAAACGGATGCGTGCTGTTCGAGAAGCAGGTGGTGGCCACACTAAATATTGATGTGATAAAAGCAGAAATAAACGTACTTTTTGATTATCAACCGCAGAACATTCCACTTAGTTTTGTTTATTTTCCAGACCCCTAGCAAAAGGTTATGCACAACCCTGTATATCAAATTTTAAGTTTGAATGCTGGCATAAAGTAATCTTAACTACGATATTACTCATCTCTTCATTTAAGGTGGCGCATGAAGTTTCACCTGATTTGTTTTATGAATTACACACTTATTTTGGACAAGATTGATACGGAATTCATATCATATTACATATGTCCACCACAACTGCTCCATATGACTTCAAGCCATCTCTTCAATGCCCTTTACATTGGTAATGACTCTCCGACACAAATCTTCAGAAATGGTGCACCACCCTGTATTGCAAATGGTGAGAGGTGGGAACATACTGTGGATAAAGACATGATGCAAAAAAAGACGAACCTCTTGTCCACAAACGTATTCGCCCATTAAACCGTTTGCGAACAAGAGGTTCGTCTTTTTTGCATCACCCTGTATTTGACTATTATCAAGAAGAAGAATAGGGAGATCTCCACTTGTCCACATTCATATTTATTTCGCCACAAATGTACATTTTGCCTGCTATAGAATAAAAATCTGTTATAGGGTAGATGTACCAGTAATTGACAGTTTAAGACATTACTGTGAAACGAAATTGTGTACCTAAATCAAATTGCATTTTGAAATTTGTCTACACTACTATTTATAAAAATCGCAACACCCTGATGGAATAGCCCAATCTGCATTAAATTTGGAGCATTTGCATATCATGGGTCAGAAAAGAAACCATTAGATTTTCAGGTCAATACAATGCGTTTTATTGTCACATTAGTATCGGGTGAAACCACCGTGGGATGCAATTACAGCCTCTAAACGTCGTGGCATTGAGTCAAACAAGCTCTCAATAAGGGCCTGGGGAATGTCCTGCCATGCTCTGTCTACACGGGTATACAGTTCATCCACAGTTGCTGCTGCAGGAGTCTGACGAGCCAATCGATGAGCAACCCTGTCCCACACCTGTTCGATTGGGCACATGTCTGGTGAACGAGCAGGCCAGGGGAACAAGGGCGTCTGATGTGCTTGGAAAAAGGCGAGGACATTTCTGGCCACATGCGGTCGGGCATTGTCCTGTTGGAATACAGCGCCTGGAAGGGGATGACCTCGGGTTGCACAACTTCCCTGATGTACCGGTCACTGTTCAGATTGCCATGGATTCTGATCAGACGGGAACGGCCATGGTAACTGATTGCACCCCACACCATCACCCCTGGCGTTTGTGGTTTTGAGTCAAAGGAATCCGCAACAATGGTACTCGTGCCATCGATCCTCTGGAAATCAAACGGCGTCGTACAGTGCTAGCAGACATTGTCCTGCCTACTGTAGCACCCCACTGTTGTGCTAACACTGTGGAAGTGGCGGTACGATCTGCTACACACATGCGATAGAGGTGTCTGTCATCTCGCAGTGTCGTTGTGCTCGGTCTTCCTGAGCCTGGTCTTCGGTGTGCCCTGTTCTCTTCGCTCCACTGCCTCCATGCACGCATAATTGTCGTTGCATTACGTCCTACACGAGCAGCAATGTCATGATACGACCATCCTGTTTCACGCAGACCAATTATGCGTCCTCTTTCAAAGTCTGTCAGCTGTTGATATGGTACCCATGGTGTTCTTTCAAGCAATTACTCTGAAAATCTAATCATTTATACTCTGACCCATTGTATGCAAATATTGCAAATTGCATATGGATTAGACCATTCCATCAGGGTGTTGCGATTTTTATAAACACTAGTGTAGTTATACCATTAAATTGCAAATATAGTGCAGGATGTGCTTATTTCTAAACAATTATTATATCTTTAAAAGCTATTAAGTAATTAAATTTTTTCCTAACTAATGCAGGAATCACCAGTAGTTGACAGTTAATGTACCAGAAATTGACAATAATTTAATTACCTATTTTTGTTAACTATTTTTACAAAAAAAATTGATAACATTCAAAAGTAGCTGAAGAAATCAAGCATTTTTAAGCATGTCTAAAGTATTTAACATTAACTAAAATTATGCTTTTTAAAACTTAAGTTGTTCATATAGACCACTTATATTTTTTCCTTTTGAAATAATAATAAAATCAGTTCACTCCAATGTAGAGTGCAAGAACCATCGAAAATGAACGTGTTCTCCAGCAGCTCAATATCATTATATCTTGGCCAACAAATTGTTGCTAGAAAAAATTGATTTTTGACGATTGTTTTCTTACTTGCAAATGCTACTTCTTATCATAGTAAACAGAATAGTAGTTTTCTTCTTGGAAGATAACTTGTCCTGGGCTATCTGTTGATCGTGTCTGTGACAAGATTCAGGACCAACAAAAAGAATCGGCGAATAGGGCCTACAAGATTTATGTCAAATTGCCTGATATAGAAATTGGCAATCAAGTTCCTATAATTGACGCATCTAGATCAATTACTGGAAATTAGGAAGTTACACATAAAAACATCATCTTTTCTTTATTATTACCCTACATGCTATGTCGCATTAGTATAGTTTTGTTCGTTAATAGTTCTGAATCATTTTACCATTTAGGCATAAATAGTTAATTGAAGTATAAGAAATCGGATAGGTTATCGCAAATAAAATCTTGTAAACATTCCAAGAAAGGGTCCATGAAAAAGCCTGAAAAGTTTATAAAGCCGAACTAAGACCTTAATTATCATATTGTCAAGAACAGAATTCAAAAAAGTTAATCTGTTTTCAAATCATCATCGCAATGGACAAATGTACCGATCAAGCGTGCTTTCTTATAAATAGCTTTTTAGCAAAAGCTCCTAATACAAAAAAAAGGTGTACAGTAAAATCCCATTAGAACACACCTCAATTAACATACATTTCAGAATAACGTACAAATCTAAAATCCCCAACCTAAATGTAGGTATTTTAATGCTAAAAAGTTTCAGAATAACGTACCTCACTTTATCGTACATCTTGCATTAACGGACAAATTTTACATTCCTTTGATTAAATTATCACTTCATTACAACGTACATCATTCGAATGTCTTGCTCTGATTGGTCAATACAGCCCATGTGAAAGTTGCAACTGGGCCAATGGGCTAATTAAGCCGAGTTCACATTTCATTGGTTGGTCAGTGTAGTATATATAAACCCGCAAATCTCTGCATGCTACTCATCATCTGGATGACTTATCTATTTTTCATCTGGTTTCTAGCCTAGCCAGTGTACTTCCCCTGGTTACTTTCTGGACGAGTATGGCAGTAAGAGCTTTTCTTTCGGACCGCTTGTTTTCGTTTTCTCTGCACTGCTTGATTGTCGATTGCATGCTACTCAGTCGGGACCCATTTTGTGCGACAATTAGAATGGAAAGCTTCACTTGACGGACGATTGCCCATCTTCAATACAGTAAGATCATACCATCATGTGTTTGTTTATTTTAATTTTAGCTTTAAGTAAATGTGCATGTAACAGGGTGACTAGGACCAGGAAAACCGGGAAAGGTAAGGGAATTTTATGTAACCGGGAAAAGTCAGAGCATCATTTCAACAATTCACAGAAAGATTACAAATCGTAATGGCAGAAAAACGGAAACACTTTTCAGTAAAGGAAAAGCTGGATATTTTAAAAAAGGTGGACAAAGGCACAAAACAGGTAAACTTTGCGAAACATTTCGGAATTGCACAAGCACCCCCCTCCCAGTTCAGAATAACGTACACTTCACATTAAGGTACAAATTTCCAGTTCCCTTGAAGTATGTTGTAACGGGATTTTAGTGTACTATAGAAAAAGAAAAATCTTACGTCGCTTCAAAGATGGTTTCAGTCCATTTTAATATTTACAAATAACACCCTTTACTTACATCATCATCTAAACTTTCATCATCGAGCTCTTCTAATTGGGCCTGGTTGAACCGAAAGAGAGCTTTACGTTGAATCTGAGTTACCAGTGATATTAAGGCATCTTTATATCTGCACGTTTAGAGTAAGAGAAAAGTAATTTTTAATGGGATGAAGTTTATCAGAAGTGAATTTTAGTGAAGATGCAATTTCTTACCGTTCCAACGTAGAAATTCTATCAGCTTGTCTGTTCTTAAGAAGAGTCATTAAATAGTCAAGGAAAATATTCCATATGTCTAAACACGAATAGAAACTTTCATGGCTAGGCTACAAAAACACAAACAAAAATTCATTTATTTATTTATCAATATATAAGAGGGAGGGTTGTTTGAGGCAAATCAGGACTTTTGGCAGTAAAATACGAAACAACCATATATGGTATTGAGCATTTTTATTTCTCAATGTAATCCTCTTACACCAAATAGCTTACTGCGATTGACTGTTTCTTCCCCGATTCCTCAGCTCGAGGGCATCTGCAAATTTTAGCTGGTTTACCCCTTCATTCACCAAAAATTTCATGACAATATGTAGCTCTATTGACTGCGTCGAAAAATAAGCATGTCTGGACTCGAGCCACTTCCGGAAATCACTCGTGTCGCATGCAATAGCAAAGAACAGATTTGCTAGCTGCTACCAGCCAACATTGTTTATTTCACGTTGACAACAACAACCATAATGTTTAGAGCTATTTAAAAAATCTGGAGAAGAATCGTCCTATCCGATGGATGAAGGTTTAGAAGTGCTCCTGTTTAAAGATGTAAAAAAAAGGGCCTGATATTATATTGATCATTTCGTTGTAGAACTGAAATGGGTGCGCAAAACAACTACTTGAATTAAATTCCTAGATCTAAAAAACAGGATCCAACAGAACATGTGCTGCCACCTATCCCTAGCTTTTGCTCGACGCAATGAATATAGTCACTGATACCTTCAATCAACTTTTTTTATTACTAGTCTCTGGAGTAGCCTGTGACTAAAGATACTTGCACCCACATTCACCAACAGCAGCTTAACCTGTTGCAAGTCAAGCTTAAAAAGTTCAACTTCATTTTAACCTGATTGGTATATACCAACATTTCAAGGCGGCGGCTTGGCCATAACCTCCAATGATAAATCTCTTACGCCCGTATTCAGCAAGCTTTAAACTAAGATTCAAATGTGTCATATACGCCATGCAGTTAAATCAACTTAAACGTCGTTGAGTTTAAGTTGCCCTCTACGGCCGCTTAAATCGATCTTAGACTGAAGCGCATGCGCAGTGTATCTGCGGCAACTCCGGCCAAAGAAAAACAACATGGAGGACGATACGCATCTTCGTACTCTGGAAGACGTTTTGTTTCTAAACAAATTCGTTCGTTGCAAACAAATTCATTTGTCGATGATATTTGCGAAATTTTCCACATGAGACCAAAACGTCTTTCTCAAACTGAGAAAAATTTCCGCCATATTGTTTAAATATAAATTTGATTTTCTCTATATGTTGAAAGTAAATTTACTTTTAGTACATTGTTGTTATGACATTCTTACCACATTGTCGTTTATCACCACAGCCATGCTTGGAATGAAATATAACCATGACGTCAGGTCATATACGCTTCATAGGTCACGTGATGGTTTGGTTTGGTTTGTTTGGTATTAACGTCCTTTTGAACTGCCATGGTCATTTCAGGACGGTGTTACAGGGACCGCAAATTTTGCCTCACAAGGGTTCTTTAACGTGCAGCCGGCAAACGACTACAGGGGACCAACGGCTTTACTTCCCTTCCGAAGGAAGTGCGTGATCTCAGGATTTTCCCCCTGAAAATATCCTCGTCGTCCTCGGGCATCAGAGGCGATCACGCAACCCCTGAGCCACCGAGGCCGATATAGGTCACGTGAAACTTTGAACCAATGAAATGCCAAGCTGCCACCTTAAAATGTTGGTGAATGCCAACGAAGACGAACTTTCAAGCCTGACTTGCAAAAGAGCGAGTTAAGCATTGAAACGTCACATTTTATTCCAAGCATGTTCATGGAGACTAAACAACAACGCTCGCGCCGATCTCTTTCACCTGTTTCAGGTCGTCTAGTTGTACAAGGTAGATAACCTTATTTTCTTCTTTGAGTCATCCGTTTGCGATGAATGAATTTGTTTTTCCAAACATCTTCCAAAGTATGAATAGAACTGCATATCGTCCTCCACGTTATTTTTCTTTGGCTAGAGTGGCTGGAGATACACTCTGCATGCCCATCAGTTTAAGATCGACTTTAGTGGCCAATTTAAACTCTGTGACTTTTAAATTGACATAACTGCATGGTGAATACAAGTTATGCTTAAACCCGAGTTAGAGCTTCACATGACTGACAAAACGTTATATTTTGCTCGTGAAAAAAATAAACTCCTGTTTTGCCTTGAACAATCTACGTAGAGTTAAAATTCCTCAGTCTTCCCTTTCAACTTTTCATACATAACTCAAAATAACCCTTGTATGTTATATAGCTCAAAAGAATATAAATGAACTTACTTGTTGGAACGTGTACTTGAACAACAGAGCAAGAAATTCCAATACTGGAAAGTGATGACTGGATTCAAACCGACGTAAATGTACATTGACAAAGAGACGGAGGAATTCTGTGAATTTTTCTAAGTAACTTTGAAATTAAAAAAGAAAAAAAATAAAACAAAATTTACTAAAGCAAAAACCTTTGAAGCTAAAAGTGTTGAAGAGACGGGTTAAAACAGTCGTAAAATAAACTGAGTGGCCAAAACTCACGAGAATGCACTGGATGTGATATAATAGCGAGTTGCTCCTCCACGAGCTCTCAACACTGCAGTAACACGTCGAGTCATGGACTTTACGAGATACTGCAATCATTCTGGAGAGATATTAACCCATGCATAACTGAGCCACACTCTTGTCTCTGATCCATAGCTTCATGAGGCATACGTCACTCTCACGTGTCCATTAGCTCAATACAACTGAAACCGGGATTCATCTGACCATGCTAACACCGCCAATGTTCCATGCTCCAGTGACGATGTCACAGGCCCATGCCAGCTGTTGAGCTGTGTTGAAGTGTCGCAAAGGGGCACGAGTCAGTCGTCACTGGTGAAGCCTATGCAATGCATTTATCTCAGCAATGATGTGACTCTAAAGGCCGGTTCCCACTATCCGCCACGAAAAGCTGAACAGTTAAAACCGCCGATCAGTTCCCACTATCGCACCACGTTATGCTGTAGCCCAAGGGTATCTTCGATCGCTTATCGTTTAGCTAAGAGTCTCTTTGATCGCTTAGCGTTTTCTCGTAAAAAAAAAAAATCGCGTTTTGTAAACGTACAAAAGTGGTTGAAGATACAAGCAAGCATGTTGCTGTTTATTTGATAATGCTCGCTAAGATTGCTGCGCTCCAAAACGATACTATCCAAACGCATTGCCATCTTGGAGAGTGTCAATGTCACAAAAAATGCGGTGATTTCGTTGGCGGACGCTACCCCGACGGATTTTACTGTCGTGGTAAAGTTGAATCCATCTCGACTCTAGACGGTAGCCGATTTTATGCCGCGGTATGATGTCAAATCCGCTCTGCTCATGTCACGCGTGGTATTTCCGCCACGGTTCCGCGCTAGTCGGAACCGGCCTTTAGTAGCCCCTTATGGCTCTGTTGAGGTGAAGTGACGTCCGTTCATCAAACACAAGTGGTCGTCCTGTGCAGTGGTTTACACAGGCGAAAACATTGTCTCTGTGGTATTGAAGATTGACCTCGGAAACTCAAATTCTTGTGTAATCTCCGATACGATATGATCCATGCATCTTGCACCGATTATCATCCCACGCTCAAAGTCGGTTAAGACGCAACGTGCTGCCATGTTCACTACACACCTGTCATAGACGGCCCATCTTTAAATTCCCCATGAATTTTGGCCACTCAGTTTGCAATAATGGTAATAAAATTTCAATTCCGACACCTTTCTTCAAGGTCAGCCAAGTAAGCATTGGCTGTTGGTCCAGTACTTCCGTTATCTTTCACCAATTTCTGCAGAAGATGGAACGTATTTTGAAACATCTGCAGTAGAAAATCTTCAAAATCAGCTGGAACGCAATTTTTGGAAAGGATCTCGTTGATGCAGCCCATAGCCAAAACACCTAACGACGGCCCTGAAGCGAGGCCGTCGATTGTCCTGTTCTTATCACAACCAAGACTGGCAAAGTGGAAAATGGTTGTCAGGAGGGATGACGTGATGTACGTAGACAAAGGAATCCAACTGAAGAGATGATTAAGGCAGTTCAAAGTCAGGCTACATACGTAATATGAATCAGCATCCAATGACGTTAGATTATGGAATGGATTACGATTGGACAGAGACTTGAAAACACTATTTAACAAGCTACCTGGAATACAAGCAGATAGTGAAAAAAAAAACGATTAACATAGGCGACGTCGAAGTAATTTTTTGTCAAAGTATTTTTATTTCCGAGATTCCCGATCACTGTCATTCTCTTATAAAACGCTACAATGCCCTACTTCGGTCTCATATAAAATGTGATCAGCTCGCTCACCTGTGTGTAAAGGTGACGTGCTGAAAAGGGTGCGTGAAGATTCAGACTGACCATGGGTTGGTGATGGAGGAGGCGTTGCAGTCACCAGATGTTTGTTTTTTTCCAGCATTGATTCTAAGATTCCTATGTACAGGTACGAAAAAGAATAAATAGAAAGGAAATGCACGTAAACATTGAAATTTTATATTAAGGCAAAACCCACCCGATAAAATATTTAATATCGTCGGAACTTGATCTAATAATAAACGATGCAATTCTTCTTTCCTCGAGATGCTAATATCTTCCCGAGGACAGGCTAACTCTTCAGATGTCGTGTGAAGCAAAATCAAACCCAAAGCGACAGTCTCAGGCTGTTGGATCATCTAAGTCGAAGACAAATTGTATTAAATCTACATGTACATCAGTCATTAACGTACTTTTCAATAATCTCACGTACATTGCGAGAGTCACCAAAAAGTGTGGATGAGAATGTACGAGGTGCATCCAGAAAGAAGTTTCCTGATGTTTTCCTCTTTAAAGTAAACGTAATTAGCCGTGTCAATTGCGCATGCGTACCAGATCAATGACGTATCAATCATATGCCAGCCGGACAGGTCCCGCCTCGTGCCAGTAGCGTGGCAGCAATGGTCCGAAATGGAAGCTCTTATTTTTTCGAGGTTTGCCATTTGAAATTCAGCTCTGTCAGGTCTATGGGCCGAACATCACGAGTAAGCAGATGGTGCGTCGCTGGTGTAGGCAGTTTTCCGAAGGTCGTCAAAGTGTCCGAGATGCAGAGCGCAGTGGGCGACCATCCCTCATCAATGATGATCTTGTCGAGCTTGTGCGGCAGCGCATGATGGAGAACCGTCGCTTCACGATTACGGAGCTGAGCACCCATTTTCCGCAGATATCGCGATCCTTGTTGCATGAGATTGTCACTAAGCACCTGCTGTTCAAAAAATTGTGTGCCAGGTGGGTGCCGAAAAACCTGACACCCGAACACAAAATTCAACGCTTAGGAGCAGCACTGACATTTCTGCAACGGTATCACGATGACGGCGACGAGTTCCTCAACAGGATCGTCACGGGCGATGAGACTTGGATTTCGCACATCACCCCGGAAACCACAGGCGGAAGAGTTCTACGACAGGGGGATACAAAAGCTGATCCCACGATACGACAAGTGTCTCAATTCTGGTGGTGGCTATGTTGAAACATAGCTGAAACATTGCTGTACTTGTTGCCAATAAATATGTTCCTGTAAGTGTGACTTCTTTTTTTTTTTAGATAGGGAAACTTACTTTCTGGATGCGCCTCGTACTAATAAAACAGAGAAGGAAAACGCATAAGATTCAATAGGTATTAGCTTTAATGTGCATTTCATTAAATAACAAGGAAACCATTTGAACCAATATCTCACAGTTTCAAACCAAATTGAAATACAGTAGAATCTTGTTATTACGTTTTTCAAGGGACTGAGAGATTCAACCCTGGATAATTAAACGTTGATAAAGTTTCCTAGTTACTAAACCTCGTAAAAAATACGACTTCTATATGAATACAAATAACGTGTTTATTTAAGTATAAATTAAAAAAAAATTAAGCAATATTAATAAAAAAAACAAGTGAAATAAATTTTCTTATTGCAGGAGTTTTAATAAAAATATATTTTTTTTACATTTATCAAAATTGGACATAGTTACAAACAAAAACAATATCTATAGTAAATGAATAAGGGTCCAAAGAGATGCGGTAGAAACCTTTTATTGCCTGACGCGTTTCAACTGGACGTTATCATCGGAGGCGGTTAAGCTACGGAGATGTGAGGCTGACCAGGCCTGGTATTTATCCCGGCGTCACTCGCGCGAGCGGTGTTTACACCGCACTTTTTGATTTTTTTGATATAGCTCATCATACAGAGGCGCTACCTTGTGATGACTTCCATGTATTTCAAGTACAACTTATTGGCAACAGATAGCGCCGATGTTGATCTCATTCATTTTATCGAAAGTGAAGATTAAAACTATGTTTTCCACGCTTGGTCTCACTTTGCGGTGCAAACACCGCTGCGCGAGCAGTCATGTAAGTAAATTTTTGACATAAACATGATTTCTTAAAAATCACTTTAAAATCACTTAATTTTATTATTTTCTTCTAATTTGTATAAGTTGATTAACTTGAGAATAAAATAAAACTCTTTTTCCACAACGAAACAGGAAATGAACAAAAGGAAAAAGACCGAAAATAAAATGAAACAATACAACCTGAGTCTGTAAGCGCTTTTCGAAAGCTTTGCTTTCATCATTCAGCAGCCAAGGAGCACCTCGAGAGAACTTGAGAGAACTGACTTGGAATAGAACATGCTGAGTATTTATAACGGACAGAAGCCAATCAAGACAAAAAGATCCAACTGAATTTTATAGATTGGGTAAGTGCGTCGCCCATTTGATCAATGGTGATTCGCTAATAGGACCCCTATCTAAGTTGAGTAATAATTTTTTATCTGTTTTTTGAATGGCTAAGCTTTCGAAGGCGTCCAGAAGGTGTTTCTTGTTTATTGGCTCAATAAGTTTTACATTGCTTAATAAAAATTCATGTCCAGTATCTAGCGAGTGTTTGGCTATGGATGACTGATATTGAAACAAGATTCGAAGAACACATGAGACACACAAGATATGGTAGAGGGAATCAGTCATCCATAGCCAAACACTCTCTAGATACCGGGCATGAATTCTTATTAAACAATGTAAAACTTATTGAGCCGGGTAGCGCTAAATATAAAATTTGGCGCGAGTGACGCCGGGTTATACATGTTTGAAAGAGTATTGAGGCCAATAGAATAAATTACAAAGTAATGGGAAACATTATGACAAACGGTGACTGGTTGTAGAGGAATGGATGTTTGATATAAGGCAAAGCCCACTGTATTACTACAAGCCCACCTAATCAAGCTGCTTTCAATGTTAAAGATAGGAGCAACTTAGAACACAATTTTCCCGCTAGTGGCGCGACTAGACTAGGCTTATGTCCAATGCAATGACATGGTAATAGTAGTAAATTCATGCTGTTATGTCCTTTTTCTTGAATATTTAATGAAAAATATTATTTCTATTTTTATAATTTTATCAGCAAAATGAACAAAGACGTTTTATTTTTAAAATAAATCACTTTATTTACAATTTTATTTACGTTGGCCTATAATTAAAATGAAAAAATTACATCAATTTAATATTTAAAATGTTTAATGTAAATTTAAAAATTTAATTTTCAAACAGAATTTGCTTTTTGCAAAATATTTATGAAAAAATTATTAAAGTTTAATTTTTAAAATTATTCTTGCCTTATTGAGTTTTCATCAACAGGAAACAAAAATAAAATAAAATAAATTGCAAATGTTTCCCAATATTATTCTCAAAACTTAATTTTGTGCGTTTAATTTTGCCACTATTCAATTAAATTTTGGTTTGCTGAAAGTAAAACAGTAATAAACTTCTGATAGTAATACAGGTAAAAACTCCTTATAACGAACCCGTTTATAATGAAATTTTCGGTAGAACGAATTTTTTTTAAAGTTTGGTTGGCCACACAAGCACCCCATGTGAAATGGTTTCACCTCCTTATTACAAATTCTCTTTATAAGGAATTAAATTTTGGTCCCTTCGAGTTCGTTATAAGGAGTTTTTATCTGTACAGTAGGCCCCCGTTTTATGTCCGCCTCGATTTACGTTCGCCAGCGGACGTCTAAAAATATCCGCTTTATGTCTGCACTCGCCGTTTGCCCGCGCATGAAAATTTGAGGGCGCTGATGCGCAATATAACTGAAAGTGTTGATGGCATTTTCCCGCTATGTACCGGAAAGCGTTGATGGCGTTTTCCTGTAAAACGGTACGGTAAAAACAGAAAAAAAAGGCAGAAGTGGGGTGTGAATTCAGATGCTGAGGAAGAGAGAGAAGCAGACTACTACTCTTGACAGTTTTTTTCTAGATTTCTTCTCCATAGAAACAGAAGACTAGATCAAAAGATGGAAGTCATCAGTTCTTCTGATTCTGATGATTAAAAAGTGAAGAAGAAAAAAGAACTAAAAAAATTCTGTAAAAAGTTTAAAAAAAAAAAAAGAGAATGAAGGATAAGACAGAGAAAGAGAGAGAAGAGAAGAGAAGAGAAGAGAAGAGAAGAGAAGAGAAGAGCAGGACAGAATTTTTTATGAGTCTGTAATAATAAAAAAATTGAATGTAATACAAAAATTTTCTGCCTTTTTTAACTATTGGAATAATTTCGGGGAGGGGGTCACTCCTTTCTGTCCGGAACGGAATAAATTTCTTATAATTGGACCCTATGGGAAATCGGGTTTCGTTTTACGTCCGCCTTTCCGGAACGGGTGACGACATAAAAGGGGGGCATACTGTAATTATAAATGAAATCAAAAAGTAAGGAATGGAAAAAAACACTTGGATGGGTAAATGTCTATGGAAATTTTCAAGTTATAAATCCTGTTTTCAAATAGCCATAATAAACACAAATATTCCACATAGCCACATGCTATTCACGTACAGGCAATCCTAGGCTACTAGTGCCACGCTCTTCAGCGCGGCGATCCATGGAAACCTTGCGATTGGGCGGGCTTGTAGTAATACAGTGGGCTTTGTATCAGGAAAAGCGCGGACCTTATGGAGGTCTTAAGATCCTGTTCGGTTGGAGGTGGTTTGCATCTTGGTGAAATTGAGGAGCAGCTGGATCGTATCCGTTCTTTCGAACATGGTTTGGTTGTTGAGCATAGTTGTTGGCTTCATTTCTTTATGTTTAGTTATTTCGTATTCTTCTCGTAGTAGTATCTTGGCTTTGTCTTTTCCTGTCCGTAGTGTCTGCATGCACTGGTCCACGTCGACCATGCGGTGCAATCTGGGCACGATAATTTGCGAGGCGTTTTACATTGCATCCACGACCCGATCGTTCCTAACTCGATTTAAGGAACACAGACAGTCGTGGATCAACAAGGACAATGTATCCACCTACGCCAAGCACCTAATAACTAACAAACACTGCATGGTCGACGTGGACCAGTGCATGCAGATACTATGGACCAGAAAAGACAAAGCCAAGATACTACTACGAGAAGAATACGAGAAGAATTGTCCATCAATTGGCTCACATCCCCTAGGGTGGATGTTTAGAACTAGGGCGGTATCTGATCGCCTTCGAACCTCTAACTTTCGTTCTTGATTAATGAAAACATTCTTGGCAAATGCTTTCGCAAGTAGTTCGACTTGCGACGGTCCAAGAATTTCACCTCTAGCGTCGCAATACGAATGCCCACGTCTGTCCCAAAATTGATGGACATTGGGAAACTCTTACACCTGCCTAAACTGACCAATAGACTGAATAATCCAACCAGGACCATTGATTACCGTAATTTTCGGAAGTAACGCCGCAGCGTTTCTGTTATTAAAAGATAAAAATTTGGCGTATAAGCCACCGTGGCCCTACTGCCGGAGATTTTACAAAAAAAAAAAAAAAAAAGATGATTCTACACATGATTTTAGGCCTACTTCATATTGTACGATTTAGACTGCCAGTCCGCCCATGTTCATCGATCAACGTGAGCACTGCATTTAAAAACTTCCCGCCCTTATCGTTCACTACAGGACCAACATTATCAACTGTCAGAGCTGATCACGTTCAAACGCGCCTGTTCACTTTCGCTTTGCAATAATGGCCGACAGTGAAAGCGTATCCCATCTTGAAGTATGTTCCGAATGCCTTTATAGTTTTATAATGAATCTGAAGACACAAAACACGTCAGGAAACGCGTTTTTTTGGGATAAATCTTCCCTTTTAGGTGACGGCGACTTCACTTCCGCTCCACAACGGCCAACTCCCCATCGGAGGGGAGAAAGCAGCTTTTAAAGTTTAAACTAACAGCCAAAATTGAAAAGGCCTAAGAGCAATCGTGCAGCAGCAAGGCCTAAGAGCATTCGTGCAGGCAGTACTCGACGAAAAATGTATTCGGCGCTGGAAGAAATGTATGCAGAACTATATTTTATGTAAGAAATTAAAAAATTTTCTCCACTGAAATGCATATTACTTTTATTGAAGCTTATAAGAAAACTGTTTTTAGATTACCGATTGTGTGTGTGGTGGTGGGGGGGGGGGGGGCGGCCAGCGTATCGGCCGCCGCGGCGCTACTGTCGGAGATTTTACATTTATGTTAAATTTTTGCTGCTGCGGCGTATCAGCCGCTGTGGCGTTACTACCGAAAATTACGGTAGTTGAAGACTGCCTACTAATAACTTATTTTTGTAGATATATTTTCGTGCTTATGGGGAGGCCGTGGCCTGGTGGGCTTTCATTGAACTGGTGATCAGGTTTTTGTATAAGCTGAAGAAGGCAGCTTGGCTGCCGAAATGCGCATACGTTTTAATAAATATCTTATGTGGATTAGTGGTTTCCTGTCGTTCTTATCAATCTAGATATTGTTTTTATTTTATCTTGCCCAACACTGATCGCAACTGCTTAAGATTAAAAAATAATTTAGACAAATTATATAAATATAAAAGAAAAGTGTTACCCTACCTGTAATGTATTAGAAAAGAAATCTGGATAAAAATGCGGCCAATCTAAACGCCCAATGTCAACAACCAATTTCACTAATTTATTTCGGATGAAATTGGCTACGTGCTTGTGATTACTTAATAGAAACTTATTTAACGTGCTGCGAATTTCAATTTTATCTTCTCTCAGAAACCCAATCCACTGCCGTGTTATTAAATTCTGAAAATACATTTCAAGGAATACAGATTGAAAATGCCATTATCTCCTTTCTCTTTTTTTGAATAAAAAATAAAATAGAAAATCAACCGCTAAGTCAGTAATAGTACAAGGGTCGTACAAATGAAAACAAAAATTATTTATTTTGATCCAAAGTGTATACAAGGAATTTAAAACTATTCTCCAAATGCGTTAAGGCATTTATCCCACTGTGCAACAAAGCGTGGAATTCCTTTATGGAAGAAGTCTTTCGGTTGCGTGTGGAACCATTCCAAAACCGCATCCTTCACTTCATCAACCGACTGAAACCTGCGGCCTTTCAGATGTTTCTCGAGATCCCCAAACACGTGAAAGTCACATGGAGATAAGTCGGGGCTGTACGGTGGATGCTGCATTGCTTCCCTGATGAACTTTTTGGTGAGGTCTACATTGCTATTGACGTGTGAGGATGCCCGTTGTCGTGGAGAAGAAGCACTCCTTCTGTAAGAAGTCTAGGACGCTTGCATTTGAATTTCGCACGCAGTGCCTTCAATGTTTACCCATGTCGTGCTGCGTTAACTGTGGTGCCTTTTTCAAGAAACTCCAGTAAATTCGGGCCTTTGTGATCAAAAACATGGTTAACATCACCTTCCTCGTGCTGTTTGCGATTGCTTTTGATTTTTTCGAAGTTGGTGGCGTCCCATAATGCTTCCATTGACGACTTTGACGTTTGCTTTCGGGCTGGAAATGAAAGCACCAAGTTTCATCCCCTGTAATGATTCTGTTGAGAAAACTCTCTCCTTCCTGTTCGTAGCGAGTCAAATGTCCAGGGACATGGCCATTCGAACTCCAAGTTGTTCTGATGTCAGATGATGCGGGACCCATTGTGCATTACAGATTTTTCTGTAGTGCAGATGGTTCCTGATAATGGAGTGAACAGTTCCACAAATAAGGCTAGTTTTAGCAACCACGACATCGATTGTCACTCTTTTGTTTTCCTTTAAGACAGCGTCAATTTTGGCTTTGGAATCATCCGAGATGACGCGGCTTGCTTGTCCAGGTCGTTGATCATCTTGCAATGATGACCGTTCCTCCGAAAACGTCTTGCTCCATGCCCAAACACGAGTAAAGGTTAGGCAATCGTTTCCATAGACGTTCTGCATACGACAATGAATTTCAGAAACTGAAACTCCTTCACGTCAAAAAACAAATCACTGCTCTCTGTTCCTGTTTCGTGACTGCGAGCTATCGTTCTCTCACGTGATGCAACTTGCAACCTATTGTTCAATTTGCACGTGGGGTTTCACAATTGTTGAAAACAAAAACTTACGATCCTACACTTCTTTTTTCTTTTTCTTCCCACACAAATTTTCGTTTTCGTTTGTACGACCCTTATATAAGTTCTTTAAATATTAAAAAAATCTTAATTATTGATTTAATGAATGAAAAAGTGGCCTTTTTGTTTGATTTCCATTTCTGGTTGCACAATATACAGAGGGTTGTTTCATGTTTATCGTGATGATAATACAGTTACTGTAGGTCTACTGGAACCCATTTCTCTACCACTTAGGGCCTGTCCAGTGATACTGACCACGACTAACTGCTACGATTGGTCATGCCAAAAGCTATCCTAAAAGTCGACTGCAGCTTCCTGCAACTGACCGAACCATCGTAACAGCCTGAGATTCGTGATCGGAAATCAAAAATTCTTCCCGCTACTGCCCGAAAAATTTGTAGGGGCAGTGGCAGTAGCAGAGCTTCCAAATGGCGGAGCGAGCGCTCACACTATACAATTGCAGACACTGCGAAAGCCAATTTTATAGCTAAGAAGAGTGCAATGCACAATTGCGCAATCCGTGGGCAAACAGAACCCCAAAAGAATAGTAGAACAGAAGGGAACATCTGTATATTTGTATTATATTTTTTTTCAAGAAAAATGCTTGCTTTCTCCTATCATAAGTGTCGACAGGCTTCATCACTTGAGAAGTTGAGGGAGAACGTTCATTCACATAAGAATAAAGCCTGGTTTCAATTTAGCGTCGGTTTGGCGTTTGTTAGGCGTCTGCATCTTTTTTGGGAATTTTTGAAAAACACACTCGTTTTCCAATTAGCATCTGTTAAGCGTCTGCGTCTGTTCGGCGTCGGTCCGATGTCGCTCACGTGTCTTTTCAAGATCTGGCATGGCTAGAGTTTTAGGCGTCTTTTGATCTATCCAATCAGGTGCGATCTACTTCGCTATGGATTCTGGGTAGTTGTCTTCGCCGATTCAGATGGAGAATCATGGCTGCCATAGCTGCTGTTTGCCGACACGGGTTCTCGCGACTTTTCCCTCGTGAATTTATTAATAAACAGGTTATAAAAATTTGGTGAATCATTTATTTATTATTATTATGATATAGTAATAAATTCAAAGCGTGAACGTGATCGGAGTGGTTGATATCCTCTTTTTCCATCACCTTGAGAGAGTGACAATTGTTTGCAGTGACTCGGCCAATCAGATCAGACCAGATTAAGGATAGCGGTTGAAAGTCACTAAATGGAAAATGACTGCGCTCACGTGCTAATCAGGGCGCATCTCACAGGCGACGAATGCAAAAAAGGATGCCGCACATGACAAGACGCCAAATCGACGCTAAATGGAAACCAGGCTTAACAAAAGCACATAAGGATTTACTCCTGGAATAAAGATTATTCACTTATAATCATGTCGAAAAATGTCGTATTGGTGTGATCGTGTTCGAGGCAGGGCCAGGAGCACGCAGAGAGAAAGCCGATTCAATTGACGAATCTATAGTTGTTTCCGAAGAAGAATCGGAGAATTCACTACTTTCAGACTCGGTGGAAGAATACGTAACCAAGTCTGTATCTTCTTCCAATTCCACTGCAGAGCCAGTGATAAATTTTTTAATTGAGTTGTAGGCAAGTCCAAATGAGAGCATGTTGAAACAGATTGCACACAACTGCTTTGTCCCTTCCCACAATAGTGAACAAAACTGATCGTATCATGTGACTCGATCAGTGGCAGTCAACTGAGGGCATATTACTGAACAGGCCCTTATTGTGCTCTATGTGAAGGCAGTTTTTTTCTAGCAATTGTCCGATATCTTAGTATCCACTGTAAGAGTCTTCTATGGAGAAGAGCGAGGTCGATTCTGTTTTACTCCTCTCGATAGGCTTTTATAATCTAGAAAGTGTTCTCCAATGTCTTACCTGAAGAGTTCTTTTTAGGAGACCGAATCCACAAAAATCCATGGGTGAGGCATCAGGTGATTTGACAGGGATGTCTAAGAATGGAATAACCTTAATCTCAGTTTCCTGTTCATTCGCATAGTAAATCTACACGTCTTCGCCCTAGGCCCATATAACCATGGGATATTGTTACAACATGTGTTCCAAGACATTTTCCTGATAGTATGCAGCATTTATCTTTGCTTTAGATCCCACTATTTTGACACTCGGTCATCCATTGTAGCCATGCCCAGCAACCACTATCATAGCTGCCAACAATGAAAAGTGAAAAACCGGGAGGTCTACCAAATCGGAAGTAAGCTAATCAGAAGTAAATAACAAAACAATCTATTAGCATTCACTGACATACCAGTTGCATACTTGAGATAAAGATTGATATTTTGCGGAAATTTCAGCTAGGTTGACAGCCTCGCATTCATTTTCTACTTTCATAGTAGCCTCGCACACATTTAATGGATTTTTAGCTGTTTCAGTGGTTTTAACAAAAAAAAAAATTGAGTTGGCAATACCGGAAATAGCGTCAAAGGCGCTATTTTCGCTACCCAAATATTCAACTACTGGGTGTAAAGTTGTAGCACGTTCGTAAGAGAAATGTTTTGTTCTCGGCATTGTGATCGTGGAAATCATGGAGATTGTTTTCTTAAATCGGGAGGGCGGGAGATCAATCTAAAAATCGGGAGCCTCCCGCCAAAAATGGGAGAGTTGGCAGGTATGCAGTATGAATCCTTTCGGAAAACTCTTCTTGCATTGGCACGCCAGTCAGATCGAATTGATAAAAAATTGTCCGTGTCCTGTCATCTCTCAATAAACAGACCCAAGCCTTGTCTAAGGTATCTATGTTCTTCCATTTGGCTCCTGCCAGTTCATACAGTTCCATGTTCATACAGTTTTCTGCTGTTGGCTCCCCTCTCTGTGCCGTGTCCTAGCAACAAAGCATAAACTTAAGCCTTATGAGGCATTCTAATTTCAAATCTTGATAATAACATGGTTTACCGATGCAACAAAGGTTTCAATCTTGCTTGCAATGGACATTTGTGTTGGGAGATTTTCCGTTAGGACTAGCCTCTTCACTGTTTGAATGCTAATGTTAGCCTTAAGGCGAAGACACACATGCACGGTTTACATCCGACTAGCTGTCGCATGCGACTCTGGAACGACTACTTCTGGTCTCAAATGGCCAGTCGTAGGAGTCGTGCGACTAGTTTTTCAAACTTCAGCTCTGTCCGACTTTCACGCGACTTGTCGTTACGATAACCAATCAGGTTGCGAGAATATACACGATTAGCATCACGGGAAGCATCCACACGATTAGCATCACGGGAAGAATATACACGATTTAGCATCACGATTAAAATTAATCTTTGCTGGATTAATAATAAATTGTATTTTTGACGCATAATCGAATCCATTTTGGCGGAAATGAATACAGTTTCCTGTGTGACTGCAGCACTATCACGGACACAATTTGAGTTAAAATGCTTGTCGGTTGAAAGTCGTGCGCGCGGAAGTTGGAAATGTGTGTTTTGCTAGTCGCATGCACTCTGGTGTCGCTTCAAGTCGGATGAAAACCGTGCGCGTCAAAGTCGGATATGTGTATTGGCACCTTTAGTACGAGAAGAACAAGCCTTTCACTTTTCATTGATTCTTTGGGTTCATTTGTCTTTGGGGTTTGATAATTTTTGTTATAATAATTCTTTGAAATAATGAAACCTTTTCTCTTACACTGTTCTATTATTCTGGAATAAGAGTAACCAGCGTTGGAAAGAGCTACGATGTATTCTCCCAGAACGATTCGATTTTCGAGGACCTTTTGGCAGGAAACTTGAAAACGAAGAATAATTTGATTGTTACCAAACTCACGTGTAAAACTTTATTAGCATGTCAAACCGGTGCTATGACGTTTTAACAATGGTCACCATAATCATGAAACAACTCTCTGTGTTTTTAAATATGCACACATGCTATACTATTTCTCAATAAAAATTTTATACGAGACTAGATTAACTTGTATTTCTCTTGTCGATGTTTGAACAATCAGTGCTTTAGTGTGTAAATCATAGCACAAATTTCTATATTTACCTCCAAGACTGTCATGCTATACATCAATACAAATTCATTGTTAGTGTTAGCCATAAAATATAAGCAGTGTCTCCATGCTCCTTGTTGTTGGCTAAAGTTATTCAGCAATTCTTCTAAAGAGTGAGAAAAAATTAGATTAATAATGAAATCAAAAATTATAATGTTACAAACAATTTTTTTAGAATTAGTGGAAGGAAACTAAATTTTATTGTCAAGTACGGATTCTTTGTACTAAATACAGAGGGTTGATTCAGATAAAATGAGACGACTTTGCAGTTCTGTTACGATGGTGTAATACCATGGCGCCACCATCGGTTGTGTTCGATGCGAGAGCCACGTTGTTGAACTATCGCCTGGCACCGTAATTTCCACTGAAGTAGGCTGAGTTTGAGGGACTCCATGGGAAGTTCGTTCCACACCTGCTGACACACTTTCCATAGCCCATCAATGGTTCATGGTCGGCGACTTCCGAGCCGTCGTTTCAGGAGACCAAAACCACAGAAATCCATCGGTGATTTGTCAGGAGATTTTACAGGCACATGAGAGAAGGGAATAACTCGTATGCCCGTCTCCTGTTCCATCTTCTTGTAGTAAGCCACAGATGACTTGGCAGTGTTCGGTCACTCAGTTGTGTGACCGCGCGCTTTATGACGTCGCTCCAGCCCAAGATTGTCATGAATTATTCTGGAGACTGTTGCCTGTGAAATACCTTTCCTTTGGGCTAGACTTCTCTGTGTGGGGGGATTTTCTTTCAGCACTTCAGACCGGATTTCTCGCACCACCTCTGCTAGGCATGTTGGCTGGGGCTTGTTTCTGGTCTGCTTCTCTGCTCGTCCACGTTCATTAGATGGTCGCAATTTTTTTTTTTTTTTGATTATTCGACCCACAGTAGCTTTGGATACCACAATACCATTTCGTTTGCATAATTCCACAATGCACGAAAAACTGAAGTTAGCGTCGGAAAGGCCAAACATATACCCTTCCCAAAAAGCTGTGATTTTGGAAGCCATGTTTCAGCACGAAATGTCCCAAATAACAGCAACAAGTGTATCCAAAGCTAATTCCCATGAATAGTGGACGAGTCATGCAAATTACATTCCGTCAAAGTCATACGAGGCGTTTAAAGTCGTCTCATTTTATCTGAATCAACCCTCCATACATCAGCAATTCTAAATAAATTCTAAATTTGCGCCTCATTATTAAAAAAAGAAACAAACAAAAACAAACTTTAAAAAGCGAAAAATGCCCCCGTCAATCACCAACGTGTCTCTCTGTTTTTGCCAATATGATGTCATTTGGAGAAAATGCTCAAGAAAACAAACATGACGGCATCGAATACTTTGCCTGCTGATTGTTACATCATGTCCTCAAATGTCACAGTACAACATTATCCAACAAAAAAGACAGGCCCTGGCACAGAAAAGTCACCTACTGAACATAGTAGACCCATTAACTTTATGGTTTCCGACATGTGTTTTAACAATCAGTATTTTTTCATTTGTTGAAAACAATGAAGATTGGATTGTTAGTCGGCCTACTTTGGTCAGGTGACTTTTTCATGCTGGGGCATCATTAACTCTCTATACGTTTTTTCCATAAATTTTAGTTATGACCAAATAAATAAAGAAAATTGCTTGAGAGAATTTTAATTAGTTTTAATAAAGTTTTACAGTATTTGAAACCACAATGTTCTTGTGAAGGAAACATTTTTCGAATGGCTGTCACAACGAAACGGGGAAGAACTTTTCTTTTATTTCTTAAACCCTGTCACAGACTTCACATGCATACTCCCCATGGCCAAATAAGAAACAAATGTCCTCTCAACAATATCTGTAAAACAAACCTCAAAGAGGCACTCATTTGGACCCATTTTTCTCGTTTATGGTCGAGTTTCAGACCCAGGTTGTAGACATTTGTTTCTTATTTGGCCATGCAAAGTTTGTGACTGGGTTTCAGACCCACTGTATACATTAAATTTGAAAAAATTTCAAATATGTTACAATATTAATAAGTCTAACAAGGGACGTACACATAGTTGTACGACACATTTTTTTGCACGCAAGCATACCTTGGAAGCGATAGCATTGCTTTCATGAAGTGGATTTGTGAGTATTGTTGAATACTGGAAGAAAAAAGTTGAGAGCGCAATAATACACATAACAATGGAGTTTTTGTATGGCCATATGTGCTCAAATTTTTTCGTTTTCTCGGTTCATTTTGAAAGAAACAAAATTTAGCATTTTCTTATTTTGCAAGCATGAATATCATCTTTAGATGAGTAACGCATTTCAATTTGGTGTGGATCTGTGAGGTACATGGTCGTGCATTTTCCTTGTGAGTTGGTAGCCTAGTTGGGTAGAGGTGACAAGAATGGTACACTTGGGGCCAGTTCATTATCTACGTTCTCAAGTGAGTGATCTCAACTGAGTCTTCAGCAACAATGAACTTGTATTGTTGAGATGAGGAATACTTCATTACAACAATGTCACTGTATTGTTGCTGAACACTCAGTTGAGAAGTCTCAGCTGAGAAAAAAGATAATGAACTGGCCCTTGGTCCCTGGTCAAATCCAGGCTGTGGTTTTTGCCCCATTAATATCTTCACCTCGTGTTTGGAGCATTAATTCTAAATTTAATTTAGTAGCCTATCTTTGTACTAATAAGTTTGAATGAAATAACATCTTGCTAACATTTTTACTAGAATCAGTGGACAAGACTATAAAAAAAAGATTGTTGGGTTTGCAAAACAGTGATCTGAAATCCATTTGTCGGATACTTAATGACAGCCTTCCGATAGAGGTTGCAACACCCAAACAAGCGAAGCGCTATTAATCCAAGAAGGAGCTTTGGCTTTGATGCAGAAGAAATTTAGCTGTGACGCCTCCTGCTTTCTTCCTCCTTCCCTACACCTGATACTATTGACTTAACCTCTATTCTCTCTGTCATCTCCTCACAAAATTACTTTTCCTTCAATAACACCTTTTACTCCGAACCTTCTGGCTTAGGAATGGGGTTCCCTCTAAGTAGCTTCCTTTCCCAGGTCTTCCTGCAAAACCTAGAACTCACCTTCGTTTCTCCCCTCCTCGCTAATTCCGCTATCATTTCATACTTCCGATATGTCGACGACATCTTTATCATTTTGATTCCCGCTCCATCTCACCCACTAATATCGCTAATATCTTCAACTCTTTCTCACCCCACATTCAATTACCTTTGAGACTGAGGTTAACAGATCTATCCCATACCTTGACGTCCTCATCACTAACACCCCCCAAACCACCACTTCTCCTTCTCCGTCTACCGGAAACCCACCACGTTCTCTAACTTGATCCACCACTCTTCGTACCCCCCCCCCCCCCATTCATAAACACGCCTCCCTGCGTTTCTTTATCGACCGGGCCCACAAAGTACTCCTCAGTCCCTCTTCTCGTACCACAGAGATCCGTATTATCCACGCCCTCGCCTTAAAAATTGGCTACTCCTCCTCTACCTTTTCCTGTATTCTCTGACATAGGAAACTCGCTCTCCTTAATCCTAAACCACCTGACCTATCCCCACCCAAATAATGGGTCTCTCTACTTTATCTTGGTCCCAGTTTCTCCCATCTCTCCAAATTCCTTTCCTCCCTTGGCCTCCAAGCTTCTTTCCATTCAACGGCCCCTGTTTTCACACCTTAAACCCACCTTCCCATGTGAACACAAATTTTTTCCTGTTCCGGGGTATATCGGTTGAATTGTGGATTCTGCGACAAGTACTACATAGGCTTAATGACCCGCAATCTCACCATATACTTCAATAAACACATAAACTCGCACAAAAAGAAAAACAGCAAGTCCCACTACACTAACCACCTTGTCTGTACCGGACAAGCCCCGTAGACTCAAGATGATGTAATCTGCAACAACCCGTTCAAGACAGCAACCCTCGAGTCCATTGAAATTTTTAAAGCTAAAAGATCCTCCCTCCACTTGATGAGCACCTTGTCGAGATCAGAGACATCTTCTCTGACGGTGGTGGAGCTTGAGTGAGCTGCAGAGAATGAGGAGCCCAACTCGCATCAAGGAAGCAACTCAGGACAAAGACTCATCATAATACCCCACTTCCGACCCATTGGGCCAGGTGAAGAGTGGAGGCGTATCAGGACTGCATCCCCTTGGTGAAAGACGATCAACCCAAAACGATGCTAGGTGGCTATAGGCCAATCACCTGCACCACCGAAACTTGCAGATTACAGAAACCAACAAACGAATGATTTACCAGACGGATTATACGGACTTGACCTTTGCATTGAAAAAACGGGCCCGAATAGGTGCCTGGAGAAAGAACTTGAGAGAGTGGGAATAGTATGGAGAGAAGCGAAGAGAGAGGCATTGAATAGATCGGGCTGGAGATCATTCGTTGAGGCCCTATGCTCCACCTAGGAGTTGATGGAAATAAGTCAAGTCAAAAGATCCTCCCCAGATCGTCTCCTCAATAAAACCGACTTCGATGTTTTCTCTATCCTTAATTCTGTATCCGACCTGCTGTAATAGTTTTAATTTTGTTTACTTTCATTATGTATTGCCTTAATAGATAACCGGATGAGTCTTCTTTTAGGTCCGTGTTTCAGTGTATGACACACTGCTTTTCGTTTCCTGTTCCCATTTTATTTATTTTGTTTTATCATTATACTATGGTCAAGGTTCTTTCTATAGCCTTTTGGATTTTTTCCGTTTATTTTATTCTGTTCGTTATTTCTTTGTATTCTTTGTTTTCAACCACAAACTTTGTATCTATTTGTCATTTCTTTATCCAATCACATGGATCACTTTGTACCATATTTCTAACGGGCATATAGCCTCTAGTATGTTATCCTTGATAAAGCCTGGAATAATGGCAAAACTAGTCGGAAACTCTGTTCTCCCTTTATTGTGCTGTAAGGTCTCTACCAATTTTATTTTGGGAATTTAAATTTAGCTAAAATCCTAATAAACAGCTAGTTCATAAAATTCATTCCAATACAACCAAATTTACTGTCTAATTAATTGGTCAACGTTCATATTAAAATACAAAGCAATTCCAATACAACCACACGGATGAATTGATGTACAATTATTAATGTTAACTTGAGCATAATATGTGACGTATATGTGCTCATGTCAACAATACTTAAAAGATAAGCAAAAAGTAACATCTTATTCATTACTGACTCGTCACTAAGAATCTGTTGTTATACCATATGCAGTATCTTGGTATTCTTAAGAGTCATTGTTAGAGCACAAGCAGTCGACTTCTGAAAAATTCTGAAAATTTGATACAGTCAAGCTACGACCTTGATGATCAAAGGTCAAAATCTTGGATGGATAAATGTACAGATCAAGAGTGCATTCTTTTAAGTAGTTTTATGCTAAGCTCCTAATAAAGTGTATGTCACCATAGAGTTGCCCTTCAAGATTTGTTTAAATATGATCTTCTTCAAAATTAAGAATTCATTGCCTACCTTCTGCTAACTTTTAACCAGTTCTCACAACATTCATTATCTTCACCAAATCTTAGCATAAATCACGCTATATGCAAGGTTATGAAAACAACTATGTATTCATTATGTTATTAAATTCTAAAATATTTTTCATTCCTGCATCTTTGACTGAGAGATTCCATATTTTCATTAAGAATTCATTAAGATATCAGTGATTAAACAAATCCACACAGATTATTTTACTTCTTCTAGCTTATCTCTTTGTGTAACTGTATTTAGTAATTTTATGTCAATGCCCTTATAAAGTAATCTTTAGGTTTTAAAAAATTAAATTTTATTTTATATTAATATTTTGCATCATCAACTACATTATACGTATAACACAGATAATTCAAAATCCTAAAACACAAACCATACATGTAGATTGCATGCTCTTCATATTAACAGGATTATATTACAAATTTTCCATTAAATTTCAATGTTGTTGTTGTTCAAGTTTTTCTAAATTATAATTTACAAACACAAGGTAAACAGTGCCTTCACTCACCTATCTGCCTTTTTCTTTCATTTGTCGTCTGACTATCAAAGAATTCCGTGAGAAGCATTTCGAGCGCTCGCAAGCTGTCTCGGTCACCTGACTGGTAAAGGGAAAAAAAAAAAAAAAAAAAAAAAAAAAAAAAGATGTAAATAATCAAGTAAAAATATTACAGTCAAACCTCGATATCTCGATACCTTCACGGGAACATAAAATTTTGAGATAAAGGGGTTTCGAGATATGAAGGTTATTTTTAAATCAAGATTTGTAAGATAATGAAGATACTGCATGAAGAAATGAACTAGCATAAGCACCAAAATTGAAGCAAAAATTCAACAAAGTGAGGTTTTCCAAGAAAATGATATAACGTCAAATAATATGTTGAAATTCAACTCAAAGAGAAGGTAAGAATTATACTGAAGAAACTTTCCAGACATATCATAATTGCAAAGTAGAAAAGGGAAGTCAAAATTCCACAACCTGGACTCGATCCAGGGATTATGCCTTTCACTAGCACTGCTCTTACCACAGGAAACGTTATATTTAGATTCAATAACCTTTTGTTTTAATTTCGATGGAAAATCATTCCATAGTGGAATAGCACTATATAAAGGAAGCGTCTAGCAAGAAAACTAGAGATACGATGCAGAATTTCAATTTTATAATGTTGGATCTAGCGATAAGAATGATCCCTTAAAAATCACCCTCAAATGAAGTACGCTGGATGATTGCTATTACTTAAAGCACTAGCAATTTCCATTGTTAAGCAGGTTTTTCTAATAGTGTTTCATGTTGGCATCTTAAACAAAGTACATGAAAGAGTTATGGAAGTAAATTTAGACAATTTGAAGACAGTATGGATACAATCATTAAATGCTGTGGCGACAAAGTTCGTCTTGATGGTGTTCACCCAAAACGGCATATTATAGGAAGTAATAGGGAATTACATGTACTGTAGTCATTATGAGCCGACATAGCACGTGTTAAGATGCAAAAGATCTTATCCGTTTGAACAAATATGTTTTTTGACGCAACATTACAATAATTTGATTATCAATTTCTCATAATAAGGAGTTACCATTGTTAATAACTACGTTCCATGATTTATAATTAATTATATTAAGAAGGTTGGGGCATGAATCATGGCAATTATTTTGTTTTTTCTCAGAGCTTAGGGATGGCATCACAAAATGTCTCAAGGAATCCGTGCATTCATAATATTTTCCAAACAGCAGATAGCTCTGTGATTTCCTGTTGTTGAATAGAGAGAAGTGTTAAATAAGTTCTAAGTCAATTTATTGAATGTAATCAGAGTTGAACAACACTCATATATCAAACTAGCCGTTCTCGGTGGGAGAAATGCCTGAAAATGCCACGGAATGTTGGTAGAAGCTGTTGGGAATAATGCCCTTCCATACCAATATCGAATCAGAAGAAAAAAAACTTCTCGAACTGGCGAAAAAACACTTGAACTGGACATCGTATGTGGAGCAAAGTTTTGTTCAGTGACGAATCCATGTTTTGTCTAGATTGAATACCAGAAATGGAGTGTGGAGATCCGTAACCAAGCAGCTCAACCATCCTGTGTGAATCGTCAAGATTATGGTTTGGGGATGTTTTGGAAGTAAAGATGTAGGAGAATTTGTATCATCAATTCAAAAGTCAACTCCAATGTTTATTGTGAATCGTTGGAAAGTTATTTGATTCCAAACATTGAATCTCTCTTTCCAGATGATGACTTTATTTACCAACATGATGGCGCACTAGCTCATAGGTAGAAGAACCAATGAAATGACATTCGTGTTACTGAATGGTCGAATAACTCCCAGATTTAAACCCAACTGAGAACATGTGGGTGATAATTAAGGTTCACGTGAGAAAATTATGTCTCAGAACAAATTCGGACTTGATTCAATGTATTCGAGAATTATGGACTAAAATTGATGCAGATTATTGTGATAACTTAATTTTGAGTATGCCTAAGCGTTATGAAGCAGTAATTCATGCTACAGCAGAAATAACAAAATGGTGAGGAAAAAAATCCCAAACTTTTGAAAAAGAACTAAGAATACATCACATGAAAATTAAATGAAGCCTTTCGGTCATTTTATTCAAAGACCAGCATCAGGTATAATAAACTTTTTGAAAGTATTAACTGATTTTTTTTTCAATAAGTAAAAGTTAAAGAATATAAATTTAAATAATTATATTTTCAATCAGTTCATACTTTCAAAAAGTTTATTATACCTGATCATGGTCTTTGAATAAAATGACTGAAAGGCCTCGTTTAATTATCATGTGATGTATTCTTATTTCTTTTTCTTAACCTTGACACATCACTTATAATATTCCTTTCCCAAACTTTTGAAACAAATTTTTTAAAGATTTTTCTATTGAAAAATGGAAGGAAAAATTCTGCCACCTGGACATGGGAGAGCTTCTCGATCTGTGAGCCAGGTGCCCGCCTCCCATTGGGCTTTCAACCATGACAACTTGGTTGTCTTTAAGTGTGTTTACAAGAAGTCCGACCGATCGCAACCGGGCGAAGACGAATCATGTGATACCTTATCAATTAATCGTGTCTGGCGTTGTTGATTTTTTATTCTATCAGAAAGAAGTGGTTACTTTTAAATAAAAATTTGAAATTCACGGAGAAACTGATATTAGATCATTTGATTTATCATAAGCGATAGGAATTTTTAGACATAGACAAGGTTTTTTAAAAAAATTGAATATCAAATAGACCAGGCACGAAAAATTGATGTTTGATCACATGATTCGTCTTTGACCAGTCGCAATCGGTCGGACTTCTTGTAAACACCCCAAGACACCTTGAAACAACATGGCTGTCCGGGTGTCTGCAATAGCCCAACTTGGTAGAGGCGTCGGCCATGACAGCCGAGGTTCCTGGTTCGAACCCAGGTCGCAGAATTTTTGCTTCCATTTTTCGATAGAAAAATCTTTACCTGATGCTTGGTGGGCTTATCTCCAGTTAAAACTTCATTTATTATTTAACAAATTTTTTGTTTTTGAGACAAATGTGCGATATGTAGACTTCAATAAATTCTTTTGTTTAAAAAGTACTTACTAAAAATTTTGTGAGTTAATGCACTGGATGAAGTTATATTAATCCCTCAAAAATAAAAATTATATCTTAAAAATATGTCGTGTATTGGATATCCCAAACTTTTGTGATGCATGTAAAGGATAATGACAGTCAGTCTTGAAATAATAAAGATTTGCGGATTAAGGAGTTTACGGATAATATAGTTTGAATGTGAAACTTTATTACAATTAAATGCTAATAAAGCAAACAAGTATTGGATGCCATTATTATTTTTTTTAATTCACGTACGTCAGAATCAATCACTAATAAATTTAA
This sequence comes from Rhysida immarginata, assembly GCA_023313115.1. NCBI lineage: Eukaryota > Metazoa > Arthropoda > Chilopoda > Scolopendromorpha > Scolopendridae > Rhysida > Rhysida immarginata. The sequence continues at coordinate 3,921,324 of JAHWFO010018671.1, read as the reverse complement.
AAGTAATAAACAGACACTACCTACTGATCGATTCTCTTTATAATAAAATACATTCTCAGATCTGTGTCCTTACCATAATGCGTTGATTTTAGTTAAACAAGCATCAAGTTTCTTCGATGTTTTCCAGGTCGGGAGGTTGTTGTTTTTTTTTTTTGGAGGATTTTTTTTTTTTTAAATTATTACTTTTTTTTAAAAAAACTTTTTTCCCCCTTTAAGATAAATTAAGTTTTTCCACCTAAATTTCGCATTTCTTTTCTTCTTCTTTTCTCTTTATTTTGCGCCGTCCAAAACTACTTCAACGGCAAAGGGAAGCAGCAAACATAGTTGAAACGTCAAAACGCGTTATCCTATAGGGAGTGCAAGTGTGACGTCAGTCCTTGGAATTCTTCAATCACGTGACTCGATTTGGTTCCAAACAAATCTTCTCGCTTCGGGATTTAACATGGTTCCAACGTAGGGATGGAATAAAATCGCTTTATATAAGCCCAGTGTTTATAACACATTTAAGATGTGAAATTGCTTAGTTCCTCCTGCTCAAGAAGGAGCCAAAACAGCGATTTAGACATCTATCGTTTTCCCAAAGAAAGAAAGATCCGCGAACGATGGCATTCTTTTGCTAAGTGATTAAAAGTGATTAAAAAGCGTTCTAATATTAATGTATAAATTATATAACGGGATAAAATGTCTTAATAATAGTACCAATACACAAATTAACATAATAATTTAAGAGATGTCATTTTTACTGGCCGCCCGTTTCAACGTTACTAGTACGTATATTGCGTGGTTCCAATGTTTGGAACCAGCGATCCCATTTCCTAGGCTCTCGGCCCGTTCATCGCGCAAATGACGTCAGCTGTGACGTAGTCACTTGCACTCCCTATATTTCGACACTCGCGCATCATCTTAACTCGCGATTTTTTATTCAGCAACAAACAAAAAGATAAAACCGCAACTCCCGACTTAACAACGCCCATTGGTTAACTTTTCTTCTGCTCATCTAGTGAACTTCATAAAAATTTAGTGAGAAACTCTCATCTCTAGCTGGCCAACTAGAGACTTATCCGAAACCGCGTGTCCGCCATGCCTTGAAAGTATGCCCCGGAAGCGGCGTCAATGCGCAGGACAGGAAGTTTAAGCTTTAAAGCCCATTGACAAATGACGTCACTCCCCTATGGATATCTACTCGTATCATTATCCACTAAATTAATAAAAAGAGAGATCCGAATTAAGGAAGCTTTTTATTTAACCTTCGCGCTTTTATTTCAAAATTACTACGCTCTCAAACCTCAGTAAATGCCATAAACTAAAGCTCGCTCGCTTCTATGCGCTTTGCTCTAAGAGCAGAAAAAAAAAAATTGCAAGTCTTTGTGTATGCAGCTATGCATAATTGATGTCTCTGAGCGCTCATTACTTTAGTAGCCATGAAGAAATGAAAATAAACAAATAAATAAATAAACCAATGAATAATTGTCCGTTCACGTCCCCTACAGGTAAGATGATGCACAAATAGTAGCCATAAGGTTTAAGTTTCTTTAAGCTTCGTGGACATTGCGCTGCTGTAAGGGAGGATCAGGGCCGTGGAGATTGGCGCTGGTTTGCGAAGATTCTCAAACCCTTCCCCGAGTCATTTAAGAAATAATAAATAATTAAAGTATTATAGAAGGAAGACTATAGAGAAACAGACGCACGAGAAACTCGACCACCTTCTCTTTTCTGAGCAATATTTACGGTTTTGGTTGCCAGTAGTAAATATTTGGATGTTTACGTATTAAAGTATTGTATTATCGCAGTGCATGTTTAGTAAGATCACGGATGGATGATGGTAAGATATTCATTCGTATTATATAAGAAAAGAAAGCATTGTACTGGGTTATCATCAACATAAACAAAATAGCATAAGCAGCATGCTCGAGTACCCTATATTCAAAGGAAATGCTAAAATGAATAAGAAAAAAAATTAAAATTATTATTATTATTATTTATTATAAATGAGATAACTGAGGTTAACATTCAGAATACTGGGATAGAGTGGAGGTGAAATTTAATGCACCCGCTTTGACAACTTCTGAATTACTCTCTATTGGGAACTCCCTGTCTGCCTCCAAATGTTATAATTATTACGCACTTTCCTGACTATATTTTCACGCGATTTGCAACCCTTTATGTGACCTTTTAAACCTCTCTCTGTCGCAAGGTACTTATCCTACCGATTGGAAGACTATTTTTTTCTTCCTATCCCTAAAATTGTGAAACCGACCACACCGAAAGATTATAGACCTATTGCACTTATCTCTTTTCCTGCAAAGATTCTCGAAACCTTTGTTGCTACTCATCTTTCAAAATTTGTTGATCCTTATCTTCCTGATATTCAGCACGGCTTCCGCAAGGCCAGATCGACCAAAACTAATCTTGCTGTGTTAACTTCTTACCTCTCGAAAGCTATTGATACTCGTCATCAAGTGGATGTAATTTACTTGGATTATTCTAAAGCCTTCGATAAGATTCATATTGACCTTCTTCTCCAGAAACTAGAGATTATGGGATTCCAATTAAATATGCTATCCTGGATGCGCTCCTTTTTAACTGATAGATGTTTTATGCTTTATCCTGTAAATAATTTCTGGAAATTTGGTAAAATCAATAGTGGTGTTCCTCAGGGTTCTCCCCTGAGACCGCTGCTATTCAATATCTACTCTGCAGACCTAATAGCTTCTTTACCAACTAATGATGTTCAAATTCTAATGTATGCGGACGATCTTAACATTTTTTTGTGCATTGACAGTTGGCAAGACTGTATTAAAATGCAAGAAACGTTGGACTCAATTCTCTCATGGTCTAAATCGAACGGATTAAGTCTTAACTCGAGCAAATCACACGTAGTTTCTTTCTCCAGAAAGTAACAAATTTTATTTTTGATTACAAGATTGGTCATGATATCATTGGGAAAAAAAGATGAAGTTAAAGATTTAGGTATTTTATTTAATTCTAACTTATCTTTTACCCCGCGTATTGATAACATCATAAGAGATGTCTCTCGTAGAATTGGCCTCTTGAAAAGGCTTACCGCATTTTTCAAAAATCCATTAACTATCGTAAAGTTATTTATTTCTATTGTAGTTCCTAAAGTTCCATATGGTGTGTTAATTTGGTTTACTCATCACACTCAAAACATTTTACTCCTACAAAAGAAATTTCTTGCATTTTTAAATTTTCTCTCAAAAAAATATAACAAGCATGATCTCAATATGGAACTTATAAATGTGTTTACTCTTTCCAATATCATTGGTAATATTTTTCTTAATGTCCTTAAGAGGATTGTTTCTGGGGCTGTTTGAATGCCCGAGCTTTTGTCATCTATCGGGCTGTCAGTTCCTAGAAAAAGTCGTCATAAGTGTCTTACTTTAATAACTCCTAGTACGAGGACAAATATTGATGAGATTACTTACTTACTTACTTTTCAAACCCGCTTATCCGTTAGGGTCGCAGAGGCAGCAGCCCTATGGAGGATCTCCAGCGATCGCGATCTTCCGCCTTCAGGCGCATGTCCTCCCTGGTAATATCCAAGCGACTCAAACCCAGATTCTCCATGTAGTCTAGCCACCTGGTTCTAAGCCGACCCTTTGGTCTCTTACCCACCGGCTTGGAAAATAACAACTGCCTAGGAAGACTAGTTTGCGGCATCCGTACTCCTTCGTATAAACTTGTTACTTTGTATAATCAAAACCTTTCTCATAAAGATGTAGACATTTTTAATGACTCAACCAATTCTATTTTTAAGATTTTAAATATCTGATTTTGATTTATTTGTTCCGAAATGTAATCTTTTTCTTTTGATTCCTTCCCCCGCTTGGGTTTTACCACCTGTAGGGGCAGTTTGTATTTGCTTGTACATTCTGTTCTGATTAAATTAAATTCAATTATTATTACGAGGTGTGTTTATAAGTAAGTACCATTTTGATATAAAAAAAAAAAAAACTACAGCAAATTTTTTTTTATCACCTTAATTTTCATATGAAACCCTGGACCTTAATTTACTTTTCAAGATTAATGTTAACTATCTGCATGTCGCGCGATGACTGATCATGCGACCAAGGTAAATGAATTTAGTTTTTAAGACTGGGGGGGGGGGGGCCCCCCACCCCCCCCCCCCCTTCCTCTGACAGGCTAATATATACCCCCTCTTCTATTTTGTCACAGTAGATGGCTAAGCGGTGAGGGTTATGTTAGTAAAAATTTCACTTAAATTGTTCGCAGAATCAGTCGTCGCGCAATGTGCAGATAGGTCACATTAACCCTTTTCAATATACAAGGTGTGGCTATTAATTTCCAGGACTGCTCTAATAACACCAGAATAGATGATCTGAAAAACATACCCTTTTAATATGTTTCGAAGTAACTGCCACCTGCCGTAATACACTTCTGTGCTCGGCTGTACAAGTTGCGAAAACAACTTTTAGAGTCCTCTTTCGGAAGGCTCTTCAATGTCGACGTCACATGTTTTTTGATGTCTTCCAGATCCACAAACCGTGTTCCTTTCATCACAGTTTTCAGTTTCGGAAACAGGAAAACGTCTGCGGGGGCTAAGTCTGGAGAGTATGGTGGATGATTCAGCTCCATGACCTGATGGTTGGCCAAAAACCGCCTCACAGGCAACGCAAGTCTCTCGAAAACGGGGACGTACTCTGCGAATTTTTCTTCGTAGTCGTTCAAGAACCTCTGCGTAATACTGTCCTGTAACAGTCGTGCCAGGTGGAACAAATTCATGATGAATAAGTCCTTCAGCATCGAACAAAGCGATTAACATGAAAGCGATTAACCATTCAAATGTGCGGGAACGGAATAATGCCTGCTCACCGTACACTTTCTTCAACATTTCATGTGTTTCTGTTGCACTTTTTCCCAGTTTGAAGCAGAATTTGATGTTCATTCTTTGCTGCATATCTGCACTTGAACAACAATATTTTACCCGATATGTTTGCCAAGTTCTTGCCTCCCAATGACGCCCGCTTCTGGGAGCATGCGCAGATGCACTACCTTCCGGATACCAGATGCGCCTCTCTCTCTGGCGAGATATCCCTTTCGTGCTGTTACGTTAGTCCTGGAAATTAATAGCCACAACTTGTATTTTCCACCTAAATTAAACCATTTACCGTATTGTATGACTAGCTTCTAAATTCCATACTCGTAGAAATCTGCCACCTGATTTGCTAACTATTTTAGCATGGCCGTTTTCATGTCATCATTGTCATCATAGTGCTAACCACCAAGGTGCTTTTTTAAGTGCAAGAACAAATGATAATCACTGGGCACTAGGAAGATCAAGTTGTTGCCAGCCAAATGACACTATGAGATGTTGGGTTCTACAAGCCACGTGTGGACAAGCATTGTCATGAAGCAAAATGGTCATAGCATTTTCTTCATACACTTCACTAGTTTGCCGATGAATTTCGTCTCTTGCATTTAAGAAACTAATGAAAGTTCATACAGTACAGTGGTGCCTCACATAACGAACCTAATTCGTTACTAGGCGAAGTTGTTATGCGAAAAGTTCGTTATGCAAGACTCCTTTTTACATACACACGCCAGCCAATGAATTAGAAACCTTCGTTCAATCTGGTATTGACCCTCCTTTGGCTGTAATTACAGAACATATGCGGTTTGGCATGGACTCTACAAGATGTTGCAATGCAGGTGAGGTGATCGCAGACCATGCATTCGCCAGAGAGACCTTCAGGTCCTGCAGAGTAGACGGAAGCAGATGCCTTCGACGAATGTCTCTTTCCAACATGCCCAAATATTCTCGATTGGATTCAAATCCAGACTTTGCGCTGGCCACGGCAGATGTTGCAACTCGGTGTCATGTTCAGAAAACCACTTCTGAACAATTCTTGCTCGATGGACAGTAGCATTGTCATCCATGAAGAACCCGTCACCATTTGGGTACAAATGCACCATTGCAGGATGGACTTGATCTGCAACAATGTTCAGGTAGTCTTTGGCTTTCACCCGACTGTCAAGGAATATCAGGGGACCCTTGCCATACCAAAAAAACATGACCCATACCATGACACCTCCTCCTGCAGCCTGAACTGTGTTCACAACATGTGAGGGGTCCATCGCTTCGTGGGGCTGCTGCCAAATTTTCTGTCGGCCATCGGTGCAAAACAAAATGTAATGTGACTGGTCCGACAAAATCACCTTTTTCCAGTCATCTATTGTCCAGTCACACCACTGCAGGCGAACTTTCTGGTTTGTTGCTGACACCAGAGGCTTCCTCACTGGCATGCGACTTCCAATCCCTATTTGCTTCAACTCTCGGCGCATTGTTCTGGAGGAGATGGGTTGCGATGATCCTTCATTGAAGTCTGTTGCCAGTTTTGCCGCACAATCCGTCTCAGACGACGTCGGTCCCTGTCTGTGTTGATTGTTTTTGATCGACAATTCTGCCGTTTCGACAACTCTTGTGGATTCCGTTTCCACGCATTGAACACCTTGGAGACCTGCCCTTTTGAGATACCGGTCAGTTGTACTGTCCTGGAAATCGTAGCTCCAGCTAGACGGGCTCCCACAATAACTCCTTTTTGGAACTCAGACAGGTCTGCCGTTTTCCCCATTTTACTCAATTTGAGCAGCTGCAGCTTGGAATGAGCATGATTGTATTCATTTGCATATCACAATCGTTTCTGACCTGTGACCCCGCTTTACATAACAGTAATTCATCATGGGTTTCTAATTCATTAGCCAGTGTGTGTAGTAAAACTTATGGAAAAGAGTTTAATTTGTTCCTGAAACAAAAAAATTGGCGACAAACTCCTTAACAAGAAAAAGAACACTCGCCTAATCCAATGTTTCCATAAGAAGTATGTTGTGCTTGTTCAATGAAGAACATTTTAAGCCTACTTTTATTTGCACAATAAATTCTCATCTCCTTCTGACTATAGATTTATCCATGCTTTCATCACCCCTTGATTGTTGAACGTGTGAGCGCATGTGACCCCAATAAAACGAATACTTGTGAGTGCACATGTTCAATTCATTATGTGGGATTGTTTCAGGGCGAAAATCTTACGTTATGCAGATTGTTGGTTGTTTGAAGCGAGGTATCACTGTATTTCACAATTGGAGGGATTTTCAGTGAGAATGCAATTCAGAAGCTGGGGCTATTTTTTTTAAAACTGGAGAATTCACTCTATTGTCGTAAGATTTACTGTTATCCATTGCTTAGTTTACTTGTTATGAAATGATTTTGTAATGTTTCACAGAATTATTATAATTTTATTGGGTCAGTACAAATGAAATGTCCAAAGCGATGGAACATTGGAGACCAACTGCTCCTCCCTATGGCAGAATCAAAACACGTATACATGGTGTCTACAGGTCACGAAAGTCACAATAGTCCCCCAAAAAAGTAACAGAATTGGAAAATGGTTGTAGCCACAAATTCCTATTGAGTCCTATTCCTTTCTCTTCTATTTCTGGCTACAGACTTTATATAGTTAGGTAGCATATGTGTGAAGAACAAAATTCAAGCTTTCCTTGTTCAGTGTATGTTGCTTGCAAAGTAAACATGAAGACTCATGATTTGATAGTCATCATCCTTTATGAATTTTAAACTGAGCCATTCGGCATGAATTGCCACTCAAAGCGTTAACAAATTATTTCGGGATGACACGGCCATTGAACAAACTGTTCATCAATAGGATTATAAAGTTTTTGAAGCGGAGATATGACAATATCTGTTAAGTGCAGTTAAAGCCGACTTTGAAAAAATGTGTCTTTAGATAGCAGCAGAGGTGGTATTCATCATACGACAGTTGTTTGGCATCTGGCTGCATTGGGTAAGGTCAAAAAATAGACATGCGAGTGCCTCTGAACTGATAACTGCCAACAAGATCAGGTGTTTGGTAGTCTGCATGTCTCTGGTTGCCAGAAATAAACAGGAATCTCAAGTGCAACGAAATGTGACATGAAGAAAAATTTGTATGATAATCGTAAATAACCTGGACGATGGTTAGGCAAGGCACTGCTTCCTGGATGGCATCCTAAGCCATAATTCATCGGAGGTTCTTGGCACAAGGCCAAACAGTGCATGTCCTGCTTAGTATTGCATTCCGATATTTTTCCTCATGTTGAAGTCGATTAACTGGGATTTGCTTGCACAATCTTAGCCATTTTTCTCCAGTTTCTTTTCTCAGAGAGTGCTCTTCAGTTCTGTGCAGGATATTGTTCTGAATTGCAGCAGATGCACCAGACGTTGCTACAGAAACAACCGGCTTTGGTCAATAGATGGACTCCAGTACAGCAATGTTATTATTGTGCTGAATTGCAATAGCCTAATGAACAATGCTGGCCTAAATGCTTTGGACTATGAAGCATTGCATCACACTGCTTATTCTCTGAATATGTCTCCTACTGGCTATCATTTGTTTTATTGACTGGAGAGATTTCTTCTGGCAAAGATAAGATCCCACCCAAAGGACATTTTTTTTCGATCAGATAGATGGCAACTGTGTATCAATAAACACGGGGATTATTTTGACTATGAAAGATATCCTAAATTAATTGTTAAAATTGGTAGAGACTTTACAACACAACAAAGGGAGAACAGAGTTTCCGACTAGTTTTGCCATTTATTCCCGGCTTTATCAAGGATACACACAAGAGGACATAAGCCTTTATATACAGAAAATATGGTACAGAATGTGAACATGATTGGATGAAGAAATAACAAATACAGTAAAACCTCGTTACAACGTACTTCAAGGGACCTGGAAATTTGTACGTTATTCTGAGGTGTACGTTATACTGAAACGGGGGGGGGGACTTGAGAAAAATGCATATATTCATAGAAAAACATAAGAATACATGAATGCATTTTATTTTATTCAATACAAATACACTATAGGATATACAATATGTAGTGAAATGATGAAATGAAAAATTCCCTGACTTTTCCCGGTTACATTCCCGTACCTATCCCGATCGCATGCGTCAATCGACAATCGAACATGCTAGATTGAGTAGCATGCAGAGATTTCCGGGTTACTGACCAACCAATGAAATGTGAACTCTGCTTAATTAGCCCATTGGCCCAGTTGCAGCTTTCGCATGGGCTGCATTGACCAATCAGTGCAAGACATGTGAACGATGTACGTTGTACTGAAGGGATAATTTAACCAAGGGGATGTAAAATTAGTACGTTATTCTGAAATGTACGTTAAAGTGAGGTACGTTATTCTGAAACTTTTTAGCATTAAAATACCTACGTTTGGGACGGGGATTTGAAATTTGTACGTTATTCTGAAATGTACGTTAAAGTGAGGTACGTTGTAACGGGGTTTTACTGTAGTAAATAATATAAATTGTACAGTGGCGACATTGAAAGGAGAATGGTTGGATAAGGAACCAATAACAATGAAATTATAAGGAAACCTTGAGAGGAAAATTAATTGAAATATAAAGGAAAAAATGTCAT
>JAHWFO010018671.1:3851740-3890577 GCA_023313115.1 Rhysida immarginata | reverse complement strand
TGCATGATGGCGCTCCAGCACATTTCAGCCATGTTGTGCGAGCACACCTTAATGCTGCATACACGAATCGGTGGATAGGTCGAGGTGGACCGGTAGCCTGGCCTGCAAGATCACCCGACCTTAATCCCTTGGACTTTTTTCTGTGGGGTCATGTGAAAATGATCGTCTACAGCACAGAAGTTCCTAACATTATGGATCTGCGACAACGAATTGAAAATGCATGCCAAACCGTTCGTAATGCTGGCGACGAACTCTTCCATGACATCAGACGGTCGCTCATGCAACGAGCCGAAGCGTGCGTGCGAGCTGGTGGCGGGCACTTTGAACAATTCCTGTAATTTGGAGCTACGGGTTTAGTTGGCTGTATCGCGTAAATAAATCGTTTCCAGACAAAGTGCTATAGAACATTTTCGTCTTCTTTTGTCCTGAAGAATATCTCACTAAATTTATTGTACATAATTTTGAAACACCCTGTATACATTTACGTTTTTTATCGTTATTTTCAAAAAAATAATTGTCGTTCACACAGTTATTCATAAAACTTTATTTTTTCCAAGGTTATGATATGGCAACTGAAGAAGGCTATAAATCGATGATAGACGAATTTGAAAGAGAGGTTGGTTTTCAGTACTTGAGAGCAATTCATTTGAATGATTCAAAAGGTAACTATGCGATTGTATCATTAAAAAAAAAGTCTTGTGTTAACTTAATATTAGGTGACCTCTTCCATTGCATTTGTATCTCCTGTAGAAATGTTAGTATTCTTCTTATAATGTATGAAAACTCCCGTAGATTTTCCGTGCAATTCCACCATCTTTTTGTTAATGTATATTGTTAAAAGATATTCTTGTTGTTCCTTCAGGTAAAATAGGTTGCCATTTAGATCGACATGAAAACATAGGAAAAGGTTTTATTGGGGTTAAGGGGTTTGAAAGAGTTATGAATGAGCCACGTTTTAATGACATTCCAATGATTTTAGAAACTCCGTGGGTTTCCAATGACATCAACGCAGAAGAAATCAAGTTACTCTATTCCCTTTGTAGACGTTAATTTATCTGTGTGTGTGCTAAGAAAGAAATAACAAAAATCCATTAATCATGTTTTAATAATAATAATATTAATTAGTAATCATAAACTGTGTAATAGAAGCATTAAAGCAAATTTATCTTGTTGCATGTTTTAAATGTTAAATATTTTTTAAATAAAACAAAATAATTATCAAATTGAATGTTTTATTTAACCCTGAAATGCTTTTCCCTGAGCGTGTTTGTGTGGGTGACTGCCTGGTGGGGAGGTTGCTCTTTGCTGACGACCTTGTCCTCCTTGGGTCTTCTCGCACGAACCTTCAGCATGCACTAGACTGGTTTGCAGTAACCAAATGTGAAGAAGCTGGGATGAAGATCAGTGTGGCTAAAACTGAGGTTCTGGTCCTTTCAAGACAGCCTGCTCAATGCGCTCTCCATGTTAGGGGAGCCTCATTGAGACAGGTGGAGAAATTCAAGTATCTCGGGATTGCATTCGCGAGTGATGGACGGCAGGAGAAAGAATTGGATGCTCGGATCGGTGCAGCAAGCTGTGTCAGACGTGAACTGTGGCGATCCATGGTAACGAAACGCAAGCTGAGTAACAAAGCCAAGCTCTCCGTCTTCAAATCTATCTTTGTCCTCATTCTCACCTATGGTCATGAGGCTTGGGTAATGACCGAAAGAGTGCGATCGCGGGTACAAGCGGCCGAAATGAGATTTCTAAGAGGTGTGGCGGGTGTTTCCCTACTAGATAGAGTGCACAGCACCACAATAAGGGAGTCTTTAGGTGTTGAGCCGCTACTTCTCCGCATTGAGAGATCTCAGTTGCGCTGGTTTGGCCACGTGATACGGATGCCGCAAACTGGTCTTCCTAGGCAGTTGTTATTTTCCAAGCCGGTGGGTAAGAGACCAAGGGGTCGGTGGATACCAGGTGGCTAGACTACATGGAGAATCTGGGTTCGAGTCGCTTGGGTATTACCAGGGAGGACATGCACCTGATGGCGGAAGATCGCGATCGCTGGAGATCCTGCTGCCCTCGCGACTTTAACGGATAAGCGGGTTTGAAAAGTAAGTAAGTAATGCTTTTCCCTATGTAACTTCTGATGGAATTTCCCTGAAGGTAATTTATTTAGACTTTTCCAGGCTTTTTAAAGTAAAAAATAATTTTACACTGGGGAAGACTGGCCAGGTGATCGCAGAACTGAGTTTCTATAAAAACTCATAAGGTAGCCATCTGAACCTGTATCTTTGTTTCACAGAAAATTGGAATATGTTACTCACCTGAAGCTACTATTAATGCTTGCAAAATAAAGAAATTGCGATATTCAAAATAAATCGCAAAAAAAAACAAAACGAAAAACTTTAGAGTGCACCTAGCCAGAGAAAGACTTTCTTAGTAACAATGGAGTCCTTGTATGGCTCTGTGTGCTCAAGTTTTTTTTTTGCTTTCGTGGTTTATTTTGAATATTTCTTATTTTGCAAGCATCCATAGCAGCTTCAGGTAAGTAATATATTTCAATCGTTGAGTAAGGGGTCCATAGTGCTGTTTCTATCGATAAAATTGGTAGAGACTTTACAACACAGCAAAGGGAGAACAGAGTTTAGTTTCGCCATTTATTCCCGGCTTTATCAAGGATACATAAACCTTTATATACAGGGTGATTATAATTAAAGGTTAAGTTTCAAAACTCTATAAAAAAAGAACCACTTAATAGAATGACGTCCAATTGGAACAGAATGTTATTGAAGAAGGGGGAAAGCTTATGACATAAAAAAAAAAAAAGTAGGTCCAAATTTTAGCAACAGGTGGCGCTGTAAGCATCAGAATTTCGACTACAAATGACAAATGAATCGTAAGGTGTAAGTTACACGTTAAACCAACTGTACTGTTCAGTGTGCAAAGCATCCATCAAATTGGTTTTTTAAATTGCAGGAGACTGGTGCAAAACATGTTCAGTATGCTGTCCAGCGTTCTGTGCAACAAGTTGAAATCGAGAAACAGCATTTTCCACAACTGACCGAAGTGTCTCCGGCATCACGTTCAGAATGTGTTGCGCAATGCGTGCCTTGAATTCCACTAAGTTTTTATAACAAATGAAGTGAGTCGTGCGCATGACAGGTATTTTCATTAACATATTCTGACGCTTACAACGCCATCTGTTGCTAAAATTTGGACCTACTTTTTTTTCTTATGCCATAAGCTTTTCCCCTTCTTCAATAACATTCTGTTCCAATTGGACGTCATTCTACTAAGTGGTTCTTTTTTTACAGCGTTTTGAAACTTAGACTTTAAGTATAATCACCTTGTACAGAAAATATGGTACAGAATGAGAACATGATTGGATGAAGAAATAACAAATAGTAAATAAATAAATTATACAGTGGTGACATTTGGATAGGAGAATGGTTGGATAAAGAACCAATAACAATGAAATTATTTTACTTTATTTTATTTTATTTTATTTTATTTTATTTACGAATTGGGATCGAATACGTCCATCCAGGGCCTGTGTGGGCAGAGACCGACGAGTTGGGTCCCTGGATGGACCTGGATTTACGACTGCTGTATGAGAGTCGCAGCAGCCGGGGGGGGGGGGGGTGAAGATTATCTATCACTTATGGTCGCCCATCCAGTGACTAGCCATGGCTGAGGTAGCTGTGTGTTCACAGAAGTTGTGTTCAGTGCAATCCCACCAGGCCACGGCCTCCCCCGAGGTTTGAAAATTATAAGGAAATCTTGAGAGGAAAATTGATTGAAATATAAAGGAAAAAGTGACGTCATAACGCAAACAAAATTGAAAACGCGGAAATATATTTCAATCAATTTTCCTCTTAAGGTTTCCTTATAATTTCATTGTTATTGGCCGGCCAGGTGGCCAAGAGGGCTAGGGCGTAGGCTTTCTAGTTCTCGAGTCCGCGTGGCTGTGGGTTCGAATCCCGCCATGGGCATGGATGTTTGTGTTTGTCCCGGGCTGCGTACAGATATAACTTGTGATAAAGGCGCAAAATGATCATAGTAGTCGACACCAAAAATTTCTAGAACCCCCCCCCCCCCTCTCATTGTTATCGGTTCCTTATCCAACCATTCTCCTATCCAAATGTCGCCACTGTATAACTTGTTTATTTACTATTTGTTATATTTAATATTTCTTTATCCAATCATGTTCTCATTCTGTACCATATTTTCTGTATATAAAAGCTTTTGTCCTCGTGTGTATCCTTGATAAAGCGGGAATAAATGGCGAAACTAGTCGGAAACTCTGTTCTCCCTTTGTTGTGTTGAAAAGTCTCTACCAATTTTATTTATTAATATATTTCAATTGGTATGAGTGAATCTGTGAGATAGAAGTTTGGATGGTTTCCTTATTAGTAATGCTAAAGCTGAAATCCAGCTATAATGAGAATACGATTGTTTCCAGCAGGTTCAATTTCTTTAAATTATCTTGCTAATTCACGATATGGTGAAATTTTCTTTCAAATATTCGATAATATTTAACAAAAAACACAAAATACACTCTATTTCTCATGGAAATAATATGGCTGATGACGCTTCGTACGGGCAGGGCAGAATACATTGGAGAGAAGCAGCACTATATTCAGATCAGAATCCATAGGAATACATGCAGCGCATTAACACATTTACCGATCTTGCTGTAAATATACGAGGAAATTTCATATACCGTAAATTTTCATCGCTTATAAAGTTTTCTTCATGTAGGGCTGTATCAAACTTTTTCTCCATCATTTAAGTTTTTATACAGCTTTCCCCTAGCACAGTTACAGTAGGGAAAACGCATGTTGATTAGACTTAGCAATACCTGTTGAACGTATCACCTACTTCTCTCCATGCGTGCTTCAAAGAGTGCCTAATAATTTCCAATGTTTAGAGATTATTATTGTTATTGAAACAAATTATACATTTCAGATAAGAGCTACTATATCTCAGACAGGCATCAAAAAATGCAGAAAAATAAGAAATGTCCGATCTAAAGCATTACCATCGTATTCCCTTTTTTTTTTGGAGAGGTTGCAGGATTTTTCTTGTAAAGGTTGTCCCAAAATTCATGCAAAAAGTAATTTTGATAGAAAACATCTTGTTAATTAAAAATTGTAAATTTCTTATTGATTCATAAAATATACAGTATAAGGCTTATGTATGGAATAGCATATTAGGTAAATGGCCTCCACGACTTTACTGGCATGTACGCACTCTTTTTCAAAGTTTTCCCAAAATTCATGCAAGACTTAAATTTAGCGCCATTTGTGCAGTAAAATGTTGCCAACAAGGAAGAAAAAAAACCCCGACAGTTCAGGGTTATTAAAAATGGAGTGGATTTTGGGCTGGAGGCATCATCGGATCGTTTTTCTTTGAATATGCGGCTGGTAAGGCAATAACAGTTAATGGTGCTCGCTATGCGACATGATAATCCATTTTTGTGTGCCTAAATTGCAAGAAATCGATGTGGACGACGTGGGTTCAACAAGACAGTGCCACAAACCATACAACCCGAGAAAAATTCAGTTACTGCACGAGTCATTTCCTGGCTGACGAGTCATGTAATTTCCCGAATTGGCTGCCCAGATCATGTGACTTAACGCCGTTGAACTTTTTTCTTTGGGGTTTTTTGAAGTCTAAAGTTTATGCCAACAAGCCCACGACCACCCATGCCTTGAAAGAGGAAATTGAGCACTGTATCAACAAAATTCAATTGCATTTATGCAAAACGGTCATGGAAAATTTCAACAAAAGAGTGGATATGTGCCAGTAAAAATGTGGAGGCTATGTACCCGATATGCTATTCCGTACATAACCCTATACAGTATACTTGATGAATCAATAAAAAATTTACAATTTTTTAATTAAAAACCTGTGTTTTCTATCAAAATTACTTCTTGCATGAATTTTGGGACACCCTTTATGAACCAAATGACAGCATTCTTCAAAACTCTGATGCCGTTTCTGATCGATTCATTGGTTATTTTATGATTTTTTTTTTTTTTTTTTTTTAAACCCTCATGAAGCTTCCAAAATTACCAAATGTTCAGGTACCACTTCCTGAATTCTTCATTATCCAGCACTATGCCATAGTTTTAACAATTTTACCTGCCTTAACAGCAGTAAGGATACATTTGTCAATGCCAAATTGCATTCCAAATTTTCTATTTACCATAATTAAATAAGAATGGGGTAAATTTTATTTTTTCATTATAATCACTTAATTATAAATGATCTTTAAATTAGGTTTTATTTTAAGTCTGCCACTTAAAAATCTTCCAGATTAAAAAAAAAGTTTTACTCGCCTGGAGAAATAAAAATACAATTTGTATCTTATAAACATTGTACTCTTGTTCTTGGTTATTAAAAACATTTATTTATTAAAAATTAAATTCAAAGATAATTTAGTTTCATAGGGTAAATTAGGATGTTTGAATGCTAATTTTCTTGAATCCACTCTTTTGATCAAGCCAATTTTTGTATCTTGAAGACCACATTATAACGAAGTCCCATTATCAAGGGTGTCCCAAAATTCATGCAAGAAGTAATTTTGATAGAAACCACGAGTTTTTTTATTAAAAATTGTAAATTTCTTATTGATTCATAAAATATACAGTATATGGTTATGTATGGAACAGCATATCTGGTAAATGGCCTCCACAGCTTTCTTGGCACATACGCACTCTTTTGCCGAAATTTTCCCAAAATTCACACAAAACTTAAATTTAGCGCCATTTGTGCGGTAAAGAGTAGCCAACGAGAAAAAAAAAGACAGCTCAGGTTTATTAAAAATGGAGCAGACATTAGGCTGGAGGCATCATCGGACCATTCTTCTTCGAAAATACGGTTGATAGGGCAATAGCAGTTAATAGTGGTCGCTATCATGACATGATGCCGGCTCGGTGGCCGAGAGGGTTAAGGCGCAGGTCTTTCCGCTCTCGAAACCAGCGAGTCGTGGGTTCAAATCCCGCCGAGGGCATGGATGTTTGTGTTTGTCCCTTTCATTATCATCCTTTCATCATGCGGAAGGCAACGGGAAACCACCGCATTATCACTCTTCCCTAGAAAATTGTGAATGGATAGCATATATCCACACAGCCACCAGAAGTCGATTTCGACTTGATGGAACTTAAAACAACAACAACAAAATCACGACATGGTAATCCAGTTTTTTGTGCCTACATTGCAAGATATGGATGTGGACAACATGTGATATCAATAAGACTGTGCCACATGCTATACAGTCTGAGAAACAATTCACTTACTGCATGAGTCATTTCCTGGTTGTGTAATTTCCCGTTTTGGTGATCTGAACTGGCCGCCCAGATAATGTGACAGTCACTTTGGCTTTTTTCTTTTGGATTTTATGCTAACAGGTCTATGACCACCCACGCCTTGAAGGAGAAAATTGAGTGCTGTATCAACGAAATTCAGCCACATTTATGCAAGACGGTCATGGAAAATTTCGACAAAAGAGTGCGTATGTGCCACCAAAGCCGTAGAGGCCATTTACCCGATATGCTATTCTATACATAACCCTATACTATATACTTTATGAATCAATAAGAAATTTACAAGTTTTAATTAAAAACCTATGTTTTCTATCAAGATTACTTCTTGAGTGAATTTTGGGACACCCTTTAGTAAGGGGATTATGTGAGAATATAAATTATTTTTCATATAAAAGGGGTATTTTTTTTAAGTAAGGTCAGTTTTGTAATAAAAACAAAACTACGTATATGTTTTTTCAAATTAAATTGGCATAATTTCTCCTTTTATAATGTAAAATTCGATAAATTATTTATTTGCATGATGGTCACAGCAACTTCGATAAATGTGAGTCACTGATGGTCGCCCGATGGTTCCTGATGTTCCTTAACTTCACAGTTGTTGTTTTTCAGTGAAAGCCCACCGGGCCTTGGCCTCCCCCAATTAAAATGTATAAATAAAATAAAAGTCACCAAAGTTAAGATAGTCTTGTGGATGAAAGTCTTTTTATCGATTTTTACATTATAAAAGGAGAAATTACACCAATTTAATTTATTATTAAACACTCCCAGATTAATAATGTTTTTTCAAACTGTATCTTTTACCAAATTTTACATATTTCTCTACATAGTTTATACATTTATTTAAAAGCTTGTCATAGCACTCAACAAACTTCTGCATGCCTGCTTCATAGAAGTCTTCCACCTGTGAGGAATGTGCATCATTACTGCACATTTTCACTTCTTTGTAACAAACTCCTTTAGTTGCCGGAACAGGTGGTAGTCACTGGGCACAAAATCCGAACTGAATGACAGGTTTCAAGTTCCCAACCTAAAGATTTGATTAGAGCACTGGTTCCCAACCTGGGGATCGTGAAATCCTTTTCTGGGGGCTTTCATATTTTTTTCATTTATTTTCATAGTTTATTTCGAATTTCTTTCTGTTTTGCAATGTACAATCCTGTTAAAATGCCTTTATTTTATTCAAATGTGAGGTGGGAGAATGGGGGGGGGGGGGGGGCCACGAGTTACTTAACATCTGGTTAAGAGTGTCATGATTCGAAAAAGGTTGGGAACCACTAGATTAGATTTGCATTTGTGCAGAGGAATGTGGCCTTGGTGTGTGGAGTAACAGCACTCCAAAATACATGAATGAATTGGGAAAATCCAGTCCAGAAGACCATAAGGCAAACTTCATATGACGGTAGGAATTAGGTCATTGTACTTCACAGATCTGGTGTTGATTGTCTGCTGTGGTCATGCTTCTTGCTGTCAAAAAATGGATAACTGACTTAAACATTTTAACGACTGAGGGCAAAGCATACTGCTATAAATGGCATCTGACTGTGCCATTCTCGGAGGATTCTGTGCCAAGGGATTCTGGGAGGATGTGGACATGTGCATTACTTAGAGCGTGCGAGATTTTTAAAGTAATGCACATGTCCACATCCTCCCAGAATCCCTTGTGCAAACTCAGATGCCATTTATAGCAGTATGCTTTGCCCCGAGTCATTAAAATGTTTAAGTTTATTGAGGTTGTCATGAGCGTGCGAGATTTATTTTTACAAATTGAACTGATTTAAAAAATATCCCTTGTGCCATAGGAAAATAACTTTTAACAACAATTTGGATTATTTAAATACAGCTTTATTAATTATCTCGATTTTCAAAATCTTCAGCTAATGAAAATGACTGTTGTTTTTAATAAAAAAAATTATAAATTTATGCAAGATTATGTAATGGAAGATCCGCCTTCCAGTCCAACGTGGGTTTGGTACTGCTCGTGCTACTGACTGTAGCGTGAGAGCAGAGTACGTCACGTTGGACTGAAAGGTGGACTTTTTCGGGATGAGGTAGTAGGGAGCGGGGGAACCAGCCAGGCCGCGCTGCGCGAATACAATCGCCCAAATTTGGCTCGTGCTACGCAGCGCCACGCCGTTCAGCTTAGTTTGAGGTTCAATTTACGGCGTTGCTTGCGATTTGCGACCCCAAATGTCTTATATCACTTTAATTGCCTGAATTTCGTCTACATCGTGGTGTAGTTTTATGAAGAGGATAATTTACACCCTGTATAAAATCAGCTATGGACTATGTCACAACAAACAAAAGTATGGAGAGAGATGTGTGTCAAAAATCTAACAATGACGATTATACAATCGGGTGAGTTATTTCTAGTCTTACAGTATTCTTTTCCAATGGTTTTGCTTGGTCTTATTGTTGAATTATGGATTTTACAAAAAGTCTCCTTGGTGACAACAGTGCGTTAAAGTAATATTAAAACCTTCATGATAATATTTTTGAAAGCTTGTTCTGTTTTCTGTTTTCAAATCAGATTAATTCAATGAAATAACACAAAAAATAATTTTTAAATAAAATAGGATTTGGTTTTATTCTTTTATTTTAACATTTTTTTTTTCTTTCATTAAAAAAAAAAAAATCTGAATACTTGAAATTTATTAAAAATTTTAATATTTGGTACTTAAAAAGATGAAGCTTTAAATGTACACACAATTTACAGAAAGAGCAAAAAACTAAAGTTCTGAAATAAATAAAACTTACAGTTAAACTATACTGATTACGTACAAGAAATTAATCCTCAAAACCATTAAATTGTATTATTTACTCAAGAGATACAGAAAAGTATTGTTTTATCGATGTTTTTAAGCTGTTTCTTTTCAAGATCAGTGATTATAGCCATTTCACAACCGTCAACATTCTAGATTTTCTTTTCTAATTTTTGAAAGACAAGACTTGAAAGAATTGTTTTATTTAAGGAAAAAATAAATAAAAAACAGTCCTTGCAAAGTTAATTTAAAAAACATGATCTGGAAGGTTTAATACAAATTTTTTAAGCAATTTTGTAAATTTAAAACGCAATACGAGATGAAATGTAATTTGCAATAAGTTAAATAATCAGAGTAGTCACTTTAGCTCGAAAGTTAAGCAGTTAACTATGCAGTTAGCCAATTAATAAATTAATATAATTAATCTGAATAGTAAAAATCAGGATTAATAAGAGTATGCCATGTGAAATTTTGAAGTTTGTTAGAATAGGATTTTTGATTCCTATCTATAACTTAGATGAAAGACTTGGGGTAGTGTTCTTTAGAAGGAAATGTTTCGGTTCTTTTTTAATAACTCTGTATGAGTTATCAAGTAAAATAAAAATAAAAAAGTTGTTCTTCACTACATGTATTATAAGAATAAACATTTTTTAATACGGTAATCTCACGCGAATAACCTGCGTAGTTTCTGTGGGGTTTTTTTAGATCCAAAAATCATGAATAGGGTTAACTGTGTGTGCATGTTTTACATGTATATTTTTCCAAAAAAAAATTGCTAATATAAAAAAAAATACATTTTTAATTCGTTTAAAGTAAGTTTTGCAAGGTCACATTGAAACTTGTTACATGTACTGGAAACTGATTAGGTAACCAATCCGAGGTAGTTGGTGATTTAATGACTTTTCGAGCTTTCAGTTGATAACAGCTCATAAGCCTCCAATTCAAAGTGTAGAAGCTTCAATGCTAAATATAAGTTAAAAGATGTAGCTATAGTGCGAATTCAATTCCTGAAGGTATGTTGGCATTATTTTGTACGAATTCTGATCACCTTTATGACGACTTTGAGTTTGCCTAATGAAATGATTCCGATGCATGAAATTTTTTTTTTGTAAAATACAGTTGAAATAGTTTATAACGATATTGGATATAGAGACTGTTGGATTAAACATTATTCAATAGCTATTTTTAAGATTGGAAATCAGCATTGTATTAATAGCATTTCCTCATTCATTGTTGTTTTCCACAACAATCATTTTGTTGTTGCTAAGTAATGAAATCAAATTGCCAATGTATTAGAATACTAATAAGAAAAGAATAAAGAGGGAAAAAGCTTATTAAATAAGTCTAGTCCTTTTTCCTTTCTTTTCCAACTAAAATAACTCTGCGACCACGACAGAGACCAATTGGATATAACGACAAGATTTTTCTTTCAAGCTTGGTTTCCTATCTAAATGGCAACAAAACATATCGGTTATAGCGACACGCCTGTATTAGCACCTATTGGATTGTGGTTAGCACCAAACTTTTCAACTGAAATGAAGATCCCCTATCGGCTATAACAACTGATTTCTGGTGAAATTGCCAGCGAAAGTGTGAGCATTCATGAGGAAGATCTCCCTGGATGCTGCAGTTGCCAACTTTTTTTTGTAGTTCTGTTTTAGAGGGAAAAGGTTTTTTGAATTTTTTTAACTCTGTTTTCAGTCCGAACAAGCTGAGGTCGTTTGACTACTGCAGTTGATGCAATTGATGAAAATTTTAATGTCATGTTTATAACACCAAATGTCGACAGCTCTTCTACAGCCAATGGATCAAGGAGTGATAGACACAAAATATTTTTTATTACGATCAAGCAGCTTTAGTCAATAACTTGTCAATAAGTGCAGGTAATCTGAGAAACTGCTTATGTGAGAATAATGTTGACAACAGAAAATATTTTTAATCGTGCAGTTGACGCTGAGAAGCGGATTATACACGTGAGATTACTGTATTTAGATAGAGGAAATAGGAGTATTTAAGAGATATATGAAAGTTTAGATAATTTATTTTTGTCCACTAATTAAGAAGTATTTTCAAGACAGCAGTTAAAAATCTATTTAAATAATCGCATTATATATTATTATCATCATTATTAGTATTATATTTGTGTTAGATCTAATAGTTACATGTTTATGCATGGCTTACTCAGCAATCTGAAAAGAAAACAAAATAAAAGGAAATTAAAAAACACAAATCAAAACTATAATCTAAATTAGAATACAACTTTATCAGATTTTCAAGATCGTTGCATAGACTACATTAATTGTCTGTTGCTTACCAGTATTTAATTGTCGAATAAATTACACCTAAATGGAAGAATTGTTTTCCTTTTGTAACCAAAAATAAATCTTCCTAAAGAAAATTTTTTTTACGAAAACAGTAATACTATAGAAACGGAAGCATATTTATTTAGAACACATATATACTTTTTTTTTTTTGCTTTCCACTAGTACAAGACTTTTGGGTTAATGATAGTTGGATTAATTTATAAAATTTAGCATTTACCCTATTGATATGTTTTATTTATGTTTATTATATTTTTTGTGGGCCAAATGTTTCAAGGTTTGATGTTTATATATATTTTGCTGAATTATGGTTTATGTAATTGGGTTACAATAATTTTTAAATGAAATCGGCTTCTATATTTGGCACCAAATTTGTTTGGAATCTGAAATTTGTTTTTTAAATTTTAAAATTTATTACAGGAAAATTCTTACGGATGATATGAGCTTCCGCAATTGATTTAACATTTTACAATTTGAAATGTTTCGACATCATGAAGGGAGACACTTTTATACAGATGAGCTTTAATGTTAATAACATCGACTGAAATAGTTGATGTGACAGTGTTACGATCACTAGGCTACCATTAACATTAGATTAATTTTATTTTTTCCACATAATTTGGATATTATTATTAAATTTTATGATTTGGAAAATATTTGCTATAATTGAGGCAGGTTCCACTTTCTCTTAAGGATTTTGCAGGGATTTAGTGATTCCACTACAGACGCAATAAGATGCATGGTAAAAGACATCTAAAATTTGTGGTCTTCATTTTTTTTGGAGGGGGTAATTATTATATTGGAAGCAATTGGCTGTTGTGATGTTTTGATTTTTAAAGAGCCTTAATGCGTATATCAAAGAAGAACATTATTATATGTACTTTTTTTACATTTTCATATCATATTTTGGATAAAAGCACATTACTAAAGGAGGGAAGTGATTTACGACGATGTATCATTAAAATATTATCCATTTGAAGTTCAAATGAATGAATTCTTTATTATTTGTTTAAACATAATGAAAAGAAATTCATACAGTTGCCCCTCCATAAGTTGCTATGCTGGTTCCAAGCCCTTATCGACTTGTACATATTCCCAAATTATGGATCCTCCTACTCTTTCAATTTTTTTTTTCATTCTAAATTGTGATATTTTTTTCATACATTAAAACACTTGAACGCTCTTTAATGAAATTGAGTTGCATTCATAATAAGCATTTTTCAGTAGTTAATCAGCTTTTGAAAGTGAAAATTTCAAGAAAAATTTAAACTAGATTATATAAATTAAAATAATTTTCCAAGTTAATCACAATTAGCATTTTAAATTTTTAGGAGAAAAAAAAAATTAGCCACTCATGGAGAGAGCGGGGAGAGCTGGCTTATACTGACTCTCTTATTAGTTTCAGAATTAACATTCGTGCCTCCTCCAAATAACCTGCACTCCTTAAGGAATTATAAAATCGACTAATTTTTAATATTTTAAATCTTAATAACGTCACCAAATTAGCTTTTGTTGACAGAAAAAACACCGATTGGAATCATTGTCTGCCATATTGATTTTAGCGGGGAAAGAACAGACTTGCAGAATTTTCTGACTTATGGAATACCGACTTGGGGATGGACAACTGTATTCTGTTCTTTCAAGCAAGAAAAATGTTTTTAATTTTGTCTTTTGAGCAATGGAACCAAAAAATTTTTCAAATTATAAACTGTAATATTTAGATTATAAAATTAAAATGTTTTCCCTTTTTATTTATTTTTTTAAGATATTTTTTAAATAAACATTTTTAATACAATTATATAATACAAAAGATTTTGAGAAATGTAAAACCTTTTATGTTTTATATATAGTTGTATTAAAAGGCTTCAAAAAAATTTACCAAATTTTAATGACAACATCATATATGTATTTCAATATTAATGAAAACATTAATTTCTTTATCTGTATCAAATAGCACTCCATAGAAATAACCGACATTATTTAATTTTCATTTTATTTCTGGTAAAAATCCCATTTGTTTTATGGAGGAAAAAAATGAACATATTTCATTTTTTCTTTTCTTTTTTTTTCCTGAGCAATAGGCTTAATGATCAAGGATGAGAAATGTCCTTGGGTATTCTCTACGAGGATTTGGTTCTTTGGTTTCTTTCTGTTGTCCTGTTCTAGACGATTGTCAAAGGCCCGTAGCGCATGATCTTGGATAGGAGGTACCAGAGGAAGCTGGCCAGTAGGCAGACAGCTACGCCACTCCAGCCGAGGCCGAAGGACCAACCGGCAGTCAGCACCTGTGCCCCTTGAAACTCCCATGGAATGAGCTGCCGGTCGATGGCCCCACACTCGCGGCCGGATCGACGCTTGAAGTGCATGATTGAGAGTGTGAAGACACAGAAGACTGCTGTTGGAAATGAAAAAATTTTTTTTTAAATATATTGCTTATCACTTTAATATAAAAGTGAAATGCAGGGTAATTCACTAGATAGTCAATAAGTTTGGAATAAATTTCCATATAGTTTGATCTGAATTTAATATAGAAATATAATCTGTATGAAAGAGTTTAAAGTGATAATCAAATAATACATTAATAAATGTAACTTACTAGGTTAACTATTTATAATTTATATGTATTAATATGCTATTTGATTATTACTTGTGCATAAAGATAGGGAAGTGAATATGTATTATATTGTTGTAAGCACTGAGTTTATAAGTACTTATTCCATGCAGTTAGACATTAATGCTATAATTAACTTCTAGATGAGCTGAAATTAGCACCTCTAAGTAATGTTTCTGTTTTGAATTAGCTTACCCCCAAAAAGCTAACTAATCTTTTCAATAAGGATCTTAATGGTGACATCTACTACAAAACAAAGTTGATAGGTGAATGTTACAATGACAAAAAAATTATTATTGCTATTAACTTACAAGGAGCGTTCAAAAAGTAATGACCACAATTTATTTTTACAACATAAACAATGCTACTCAGCTGAAATTTTGAGGTAATTTGAACTTTCCTCCTCGTTTGTGCTAAGTTGCAAGCCCCTCTGCCCGATGGCAGTGCGACAGCAAGTGTTAAAAATGGCGGATGTCAGTGATGCACTGTGAAGAAGTGGTTGCATGTTCAATGTTGCCAACTTAGCGGATTTTACACTATAGTAATACAAAAATCCGTTAAAAGATCAGCTAAAAATTACATTAAACAATTTTATCTAGCGGATGTTAATTCAGTTTTAGCGGGAAAATGTTTTTCAGTTGGCAACATTTTGCACGACCAAGACCAAGAATCATGATATGAAGGAGGATACACGTGATGATGCTCAAATTGCAAAGTTGTATGTTCCATATGTTCAGAGAAATGAATTGTGATGCATTACTTTTGGGGGTAGTTTCTAGAAAGCCGTGTTTGGGGTCAGTTATTTCGTTGGTCCCGCCTGGATAGGGAGGCAAAATCTCTAACTACAAAAGAAAGAAAAAAACAAAAAAAAACATCTATATAAAAATGCCAAATAGGTACTGTATTTGGAATGAAGCCATTATCCTCGAAATACTTACCTGACGTGTCGTATCTGGAATGTTTTGTTCTGGTTAAAGGTTTTTCTTACTATTTGTATTCAGCAGTTTGAAAGTTTGCATTTCCTTAATTACTTAATTTTTTTTTCAGTTTTACATTTACAAACGTTTATAAAAATCACAGATTCTAGAGGCAGGTCCAGCCACCTCCATCCTGTGCTCTTTTCATTTCTTCCTACCATCTTTGATATCTCATTTCCATTTCTTGCCTTTTCCTTCCACATGCTTTCTAGCACTTCCTGCAGCAAACATTTTCTATTCAACATATTTTGGGCCTTGAACTAAGAAGTGTTACTTGCTATAATGCTGGAATGTGCAATATTAACTTTTTTCTTTCTTTCCAGCAGATGCAGCAAAAGCGCAAATAAGCGCCGCGGCGGTTATTCGATTCAGAGTAAATCAGTGTGGCGCTTATTTTTCTTAATAGGTAGAAAAATGAAGTGGTGAAAAAATAATTCGCCAAATTTAAAAATTATGTTTACAGTTTATTGAACAAACTATACCAATCATGAATTATTACCAATTCTTTATCAAAATTTGAATCATCATCAATTTCGTCAATCACAATTTCGTGTTCGCTGTCTTTTTGCTCCGCAACATTCTACCTCCCTCCTCCATGTCTGGACCTTTCCACAATCGTCCTCATTTCCGCCAACTGCTGGTTTCCAAATTAACAAAAGGCCACAAATGATCAATAAAGATAGGACCTACCCATAATACAGGGCGAATCAAAAGTCGCAGTACACCCTGTTTTTTCGAAAACCTTGCAGGAATTGGGAAATCTGAATATTCCAGTAAGGTATGGGCGAGATAGTCTATCTTTTACAGTATGTACCGAACATGGCCGCCACTTTGAAATCGGCCATCTTGAATCTAAGTCAATTTTTTTCAATAGAAAGGGGGTCGTGTGATATATCAAATAACATGAGCATTTTCTGACAATTTCATTCCTGTAAACAGATTTGAAGTAGCAGTTATGGTTCAAAGTTACAACCCTCTGTACTAGATACTAGATTGGATCTTATTAAAAAAACGATTTGTCCAATATGTGGACCAGTTAGTTATTAGAAGGAGAGATTATAATTAATACATCTCGTATAAATCAACAATAATTTGGATTATAATTGGTGAACTGTATATTTTATTTTATTTACTTTCAAATTATAATTTATAAAGGAGAATTTTCCTAGTTAATTGTATAATCTCTTCCTCCTTTTCCATTTAAACTATTTTTTTTTAAATTTATGTTTAAGAATAACTTTATTTATCACCAAATAAATTTTTATGAGATGGACCGAATTGGATGATTTATTTATTTTTTATTTTTTTTGTTTAATAGAGCAAGTTTTTATGGTGGTCGCCCAATAAATTCATCCAGATATCTTAGGTAGATATTAGAAAAAATAATTGTTTGCGATTGATTCACATCGGCGTCGGTGGCTCAGTGGTTGCATGATCGCCTCTGATGCCGGCCGAGAACGACGAAGATTTTTTTCATGGGGAAAATCCTGAGATCACGCAATTCCTTCGGAAGGGAAGTAAAGCTGCTGGCCCCGTGTAGTCGTTTGCGAGGCAAAATTTGCTGCCCCTGAAATGACCATAGCAGTTGAAAAGGACGTTAATACCAAACAAACAAACAAACCAAACCGATTGATTCACATGCATTGCCTCGGGCGATCAGCTGTTTCTTGCCATTCCCAATATGGCGGTGTGAAGGCACCACTAGAGAGGAGGTCACTGCCAGTCTCTTCCTTTCATTTGTCTCTGGAATAAGTACATCATCCAGGAAAAAAAGTCTAAATGTATAGATACAAAAGTTCGTTGATTTAACTTCAGAACCAACGGTTATTCTAATTTTTTGGCAAGGAGTTGTAAGACACTGAATTTTACCCGACTTGGTAATGGGAGAGATTTTTATTATTGACAAGTGCGCGAATATTATAAAGAAACGGTAATAAACAGAGAGAGTATTAGCTAGGGATTATTATTTTTTTGTTTCTACTTCATTATGAAGAAGGTTAAAAGATTAAGAAGAGTTAATATATTGGCATGGTAATTAGTTTTAACGTTCATAACGTAAACTTTGTGGATGCACTTTAGGCAGCGAATTGTAATACATAATTTAACGTAAGCAGAGTAAATATTGCAAGTGTCTCGGGTTAATAAGGAAAGCTCTTATCTTCTCCGCTCAGGGATCCTCTTTCACAAGACGACCTTATCGAATTCCTTTACGTGTTGCTTAATATGAAATGAAGCTTTCAAAATTATAGATTTTCCTCCTCCAGATGGTCTTCATATTCGTTGTGTACTTAATAAAAATGTTATAACTCGTAATTCTAATTGCCGAGATGCTGTGAATTGCCTCGTTATTTCGCCTGTATCGTTCTTTTTATTGGCGCAACCGAGTTGTTCGAGCGGCTCACGAGACGAGAGAAATCAATTTTTTTTTCGCATTTTACTTTTTTTTTTTTTCTATCGTTTTCCTATTTTCGGCGAAAATCCTCCAAGGGTATTTTTTTGGATCATTAACGATAACGAGGACTGTGAAGCGATTCGACCGTCGCAAGATTTCAACGTTCGCGGAACCTTCCCGTCAATACGATCGACAAGTTTTTCAAGTCTTCGCCACGGAGCAATTTATATTTAAAAGGCGGAGTAGAAGATGCGACATCAATCAAAGTATCGTGTTGACATCTGATTTATGAGATTCCCCCCCGAAAAAGATGATGGTGTCTTAAATAATCAGTCATTCGATATATCTTTGGATGTGTACCTTACAGATTTGTAGATTCGCGTTGAAGATATCGTCTAAAAAAAACCATTAGGCGCCCAAATGTTTATATAGAAAATCCAAAGTGTTCCACTCATGAAGCAATGTTTGTATGAGGGGCGTTCAAATTTGACTGAACTTTATTTTTTGTAAATTTCATTGTTGTAAAAATCTAAACTTTCATTATTGGGATGGCAAGTACATTCTGTCATGCAATTGCCATGACAACCGATTGTTTGTTTAAACAAAATGGCGGACAGCGGATGTGTGACCAAAGTGGAACAACGAATAATCATCAAATTTCTCCACAACGAAGGCGTGAAAGCATCTGCAATTCATCAGAGACTTCAAAGAAAGTTCACAGAGTCATGTTTGTCTCGTTCATCCGTCTTTGCTTGGGGCCAAAAGTTTCATTTGGCGATGGTGACAGCAGCAATGAACCTCATAAGGCCAGGCCAGCAACTGCTGTCATCATCGCACGAACAAATGAGCTGATAAGGGACAACAGGCGGATTCATATTCGAGAATTGGCTTCAATACTGAACATCAGCACTATGTAGACCATCATCCACGATAAGCAACTGAAATTCAACAAGATCTATGCCAGATGGATCCCTAAGCAACTTTCCGAGGATCACAAAACCAGCCGGGTGGAAATCTGTTCCTTGCTGCTGCAGCGATAGGGCAGGACCACTGACAAGACATGGATTCATCGCCATACTCCTAAAAGCAAGCGTGCGAGCATGGAGTGGCGACATACTGACTCATCACGACCCAAGAAATTCAGGATGACACCGTCGGCAACGAAAGTGATGGGAACTGTATTTTGGAACATTAAGGATATCATTCATGTCGATTTTCTGGAAGAATGTCGAACCATAAATGCGCCCTACTAGAGTAACATTTTGAGGACGTCCCGGAAGCCGCTACTAAGGCAAAAGTGAACAGGACTCCTTACCAGTGGTGTTCGTTTTCTGCAAGACAATGCCAGACCACACACAGCCAAACTAACTGTGGACACACCGACGGAACTCAAATGGGAGATCTTACCACATCCTCCATACAGTCCAACTATCACCTTTTTGGACCATTGAAAGAGTTCTTGGGAGGGCAGAGGTTCGGTTCCAATGAGGAAGTGAAAAAGGCTGTCCTGACGTGGTTTCGACATCTGTCTGAAGGTTTCTACAGAACCGGTATCCAGATGCTACCCGAACACTGGATAAAATGTCTAGAGAAGCAAGGAGAGTTCTTTGAGAAAAAACTGGTGAGGGTGTGTGTGTTTTTGTAGTTTCCTGATTTTATAAAAATAAAGCCCAGATCAAATTTGAATGCACCTCAACTTTGTCTGTTTCGCGAAAGAATGGAGCTACTTATTAGTTTTATCGTACCCGTCTGTCCGTCCACTTCATATTTTCTACTTTTTTGATATATGAAGTTGAAATTTGGAGTGAAGCATACAATGGATATGTTCTCCTTCAGTATTTAGTTTGGTCCACTAGGGTCAGAGTTACGGGGGTGGGAGTTAGAGGAGACCAGCTGGTCAACTTCGCATGTTGAAATACACTGTCATACCACTGAATTATGACCACCCGCTTAGTAATGGGAGTAGCCACCCTTCGCCGCTATAACTGCTGCTAGGCGTCGTGGCATGAACGCAAGAAGTGCGCGGTATGTGTCCGATGGTATGGCAGTCCATTCCGCTTGAAGCGCTGTCCACAGATGTTCGATTGGATTGATGTCCGGCGAATTAGTGGGCCAAGGGAGCACTCGAAAGTTAGTAGAGTGTTCCTCGAACCAATCCAGAAAGAGTCGTGCCTTGTCCTGCTGGAACACACCATCGTCCTGCACCTGGTCCGCTACGATTGACAGATAGCCACAGGCATTCAAATTGCCCTCTAGCAAATCAGTGGACCTAACTGCTCCCAACAGAAGATCCTCCACAAATACACACTACTCCCACCAGCATGTTTCCGGCCGCAATAGCCTCCTGCAGTCTCTTTTCGTTCTTTACGACCTTAGTCCATTCGTCTGTGGTCCAATGGCGGTGCTCACGTGCAAAGTCTAGGCGTCGTCGACGATGACCCCTGGTCAACGTGGGTGCGTCGACTGTTCAGGCCCATCCGTAGTAAGGTGAGTTCAACGGTAATGTCGGATACACGTCTGTTGGCACCACTGTTGAATCTGTGGTCCCCGTTGGTCGATGGCTCGTGACCCTTTAGAGTGATGGCGTTGGGACGCGATTTCTGTCCCTGCTGACCACTCTTTGTACCCCTTCACTACAGCGCCCCGTGAACAGTTCACAAATCGCTCCGTTTCGGAGATGGTGCCACCCTTGCTGCGATAGCCTATAATCATCCCTTTTTGGATGTCCGTTAAATCCGGACGTTTACCCATCTTGAAGCTCGTGCACCTGCCGTTTGATGCACCAGCTTTAAAGCTTTATCAGCCTGTTATGCAAATTTTGCAATGTGTAATCGTTGTTGGGGTGAACCATGCATGTGCCTTGAAGGGGTGCTGGTCATAATCCATTGACATGACAGTGTATAAAGAAGTGAAATTCGTTCGTGAGCTACATTACTACGAAGCTTGGGTCAAATTTTTTAATAAAAGTATGGGGGTTAAAAGTGTGGATAATAAGTGTAAAAGTAGCTTCAGGGCTTCCGCTACTTTCCATTACTAACCTGATATTATAACGATCCTATGCGTGGAGATTAATTTCTTATACACTGAGTGAGCCTATTATTATGACCACCTGACATGTTTATGCTAATGCGCGCACGGACGTCGCCACAATGTTGCTAGTGGGCCGGACCAGTATAAAAAGGGAAGCTGAGTGTCGTTCAATTCTTCAACTACGGGTAAACGACGCGATTTAACAGCCTTCGAACGCGGGATGATTATAGGTGCTCGGAGCTATGGAGCGAGTATCAGCGAAACAGCAGCATTCGTGGGGTGCTCAAGAGTTAAAGACTGGACGGTTAGCCGGAAGACGGGGTCTGAACATTCGCGTTTTGGCCGCCGTGGATAGTTGATGATCAGACAGAACGGAGACTGTCATGACTGGTAAAGCATAACAGATGGGCAACTGTGCATCAAATCACTGCTGACCTTAATCAGGGATCCTCCAAAACGGTCTCTGAATGCACTGTCCGACGCACACTGCATCGCATGGGATACGGAAGCCGAAGACCTGCCCGTACACCTTTGCTGTCTGCAGCCAACAAGCGGAAACGACTCCAATTCGCTCCGGAGTACAAGGACTGGACTATCGAGTAGTGGAAACAAATCATGTGGTCTGACGAGTCACGATTCCAGTTACATCATGCGTGATAATCTGGCGGAAACGGCACGAAAGCATGGACCCCGCATGCACGAGTACAACCCTTCAGGTCCGTGCGGGCAGTGTTACGGTCTGGGGAATGTTTTCCTGGCATGCGTTGGGTCCGTTAATACGTGTCGAACAACGTCTGGATGTCACAGCATACCTCCGTATCGTCGCCGATCAAGTCTACCCTGTCCTGTTGATGGCGTACGCCAATAGGAAACTTGACACTGTAATTATTATGATTTTATCGCCACCTAGTATCGACATTTAAAATTATTATATTGTAAAATGGCGGATTCCTCAATAGAAAATGCTGTAAAACAGTCACTAAAAAGGACGTGTGGCGGCATCTATTGCTGCATCCTAGGATGTAATTCGAATAGTTATTCGATACCAAAGATATCAATCTTTAATTTGCCAAGTATAAAAAAGAATTCTGAATGGCGAAATAAATGGATTAAAATAATTAGGCAGATAAAGTATAAACTCTTTTTAATACTTATACAAATGCATTAATGGTTTTATACATATTTACATTTTCAATAGTAAGGATAAAATATGGAATCCAAGTAAATGCAGCAAGATATGTGGAAAATATTTTTACTATGGCCATCCAATAAACCATCCAAATAGCCATCTTTATTCCACCAATCTAAAATATCTCCAATCAAGCAAATGAAAATCTTTATTTACAATATAAAAGTACAAATTTTACACACTAGATGGCGCAAAATGCAATGCGACTGCAGCGCCCCTGCCAGGTTTCTTAATGCCTATGGAGA
Organism: Rhysida immarginata; assembly: GCA_023313115.1. NCBI lineage: Eukaryota > Metazoa > Arthropoda > Chilopoda > Scolopendromorpha > Scolopendridae > Rhysida > Rhysida immarginata. Next base: position 3,867,740 of record JAHWFO010018671.1, on the reverse strand, counting down.
TGGGTACTTCCAGCAAGACAATGCGCCATGCCACAGAGCTCGTATTGTGCAGGAGTGGTTCCAGGAATATGAAGGGGACTTTACCTTACTTCGGTGGCCCCCACAATCCCCAGATCTCACTATAATTGAGCACTTGTGGGACGAAGTCGAACGAACCATCAGACGGCTGGGTCTACCACCGTTCAATCTAGTACACCACCTTCCAACATCTCGTGGAATCAATACCACGAAGAATCACCGCAGTATTAAAGGCAAAAGGTGGCCCAACGAGATACTGACAGGGTGGTCATAATAATATGCTCACTCAGTGTATAAGAATTGGTTTCCCATCATGTCGTTAAGGTCTAAATTGCTATTTCTTTACAAGAAACCACTTGCAAGTCTAAGAGAAGTTTGCGCTGTTTTGCAATATCATAACTCTAATGAGTTTGTTTACCTCCGAGGAGGTAATGGCTTAATGTAGGGCATATGCGATAACACATTTAACGATTCGCATCACATTAGAACGACAATAATTTGACGTTTCACTTTCTTAATGCTCACTTTCACCATCCATTTATACATAAACGGAGCAAGTTTAAAACGAGACATATCGATTACCTTTATTCATAAGCAGAAGTCTTCTTCATATGTTGATATTTTATGTGAAAGAATGAAATTGCTTGCTTCATAGGATCAAATTTATAGGTTTATATGTGCAAGGTTGTATAATATTTAAATAGGTAAAAATATATTGTATGACCGTAGAGTTTACCTGCTAATATGTACATGACGCCCGTCACGAGGACGGCGCTGATCTGACGTTTTCCGATGCCAAATACGCCGACAAAAGCCGATGACGCCAGCAAGATGAGACAGACTATTGCACAAGAGATGGCCAGGTTCTGCATTCCTAGATCAATAATTAAAAAAAGACAAATAAAAAGAGAACGGTAAGTTATTTGGATGTATTTTGACAATAGAAACGTATCAATTCTAAGAAGTTTGTCATCACCTGACTCGTTACGTGTTCCGCTTATTGCAACAACGAGGCAAGGCAATTGTTTTTGCTTTTGAGCCAATTAACCTGGTTTCCGAAGATTTCGTAATGGATTTCACCTTCTCAACCTTTTTCGATAGCTAATTAATTGCTTGGCGATGAACTTTTCCAGGAAATTCGTTTCTTTTAACTTTCTCTTTCTTTTTTTTTTTCTGTAATCTTTTCAGCGCAGTTTAATTGTAAGCCAAAAATCAATTTGTCCGTAGATGTAGCGGCCAAGAGCGCTCATTAGAACAAAAGATGAGGGTTAACCTGACTTCAATATGTTTTGATGATAAAATTTTAATTAAAGTGCCGAAGAAAAGTTTCGAGATGTTTCGTCGCTTGTATTTTATTACAGGGGGGGTCATTGACGATATGCGGGTGGACGTCGCGGATTTATCGATTGAATTCCCCTTGGACTTAATTTAAGAGCGCCACTGGATGGTTTCCTTTACAAGATAGAAGTTCCACTTCTGGGTGTAACGTAATATAATTAAAGGATGTTAATCAGTGTCTTGTAATTGGAAACGGTGATACATTTAATAAAGCTAATTTTGTCTTTATTTTGGACACTAGAGTCACATACACATAAGAATACTGAAGTGCCAAAAATCATGAGATACACTATATGATCAAAAATATCCGGACACCCCTCACAGATCATCGATTGGCCCAATGTCACGTGATAATGACTTGCACATCATTTAAATAGCTTCCCACACCTTCAGACACAACTCTACTTGGACATTGGCAAGAATGGGTCGTTCGGCAGAGCTCAGTGAGTTCCAACGTGGAACCATCGTTGGATGTCACCTATGCGGCAAGTCCGTGCGTGACATTTCCAGCCTTCTTCAGATACCCAAGTCAACAGTAGGCGATGTCATTATGAAGACCCGGGGATTAACATCAGTTCAACAACGAACCGGTAGACCCAAGAAACTAACGGACAGGGACCGTCGAGTGCTTCGTCGTGTCACCCGCAGCAACCGGAAGTCCTCGGCGGAAAAAATTGCCACAGAGTTTCGAAACGCCTCTGCAAATGATGCCAGTACCTACCATGACAATTCGTCGGGAAGTGCACACGATGGGATTCCATGGCCGTGCTGCTGCCCACAAGCCCCACATCAGCAGGGTCGACGCCAAGCGACGTCTGGAGTGGTGCAAAGCCCACAGAAACTGGACAATGGACCAATGGAAACGTGGAATGTGGACAGACGAATCTCGCTACGCACTCTGGCAATCCGATGGACGAGTTTGGGTTTGGCGCATACCTGGAGAACGCTTCTTACCTGAGTGCACAGAGCCCACAGTCAAGTTCGGAGGAGGAGGAGTCATGGTATGGGGCTCATTTTCATGGTACGGACTGGGCCAGCTCGTTCCTGTGCAAGGAATCATGAACTCCGACCGTTATCTGAATGTTTTGGACAACTGTGCACTTCCAACGTTCTGGCAATTTTTCGGAAACGGGCCATTTCTCTACCGACACGACAATGCTCCGTGCCACAAAGCGAGGCGTGTACAGCAGTGGTTTGCGGACTCAGGGGTCGAAAAAATGGGTTGGCCGGTACAAAGTGCCGACCTCAATCCTATAGAGAGTCTGTGGGATGAATTGGAAAGACGCTTGCGGGCCAGATCACATCGGCCAACTTCTGTACCTGAACTGATTCTCGCTCTTCGGGAGGAATGGAGGAACATTCCGGAAAGTACCTACCAACATTTGGTGGAAAGTCTTCCCCGAAGGGTGGAAGCTGTGATTCGGGCAAAGGGATGTGCAACGCCCTATTGATTTCCATGAAATCGTGGCTAGAGCGCAAACGTGCATGTGTCCGGATATTTGTGATCATATAGTGTACCTATTCATTATCGTGTAGGATCTCCTTTTGCCCGGCGAAGTGCAGCATGGACTCGACCAATCAGCGGAGGTCCTCTCAAGAGATGTTCAACCATGCAGTCTCGATAGCCGCCCATAATTGCGTGCGTGTGCAGGTCCAAGCTCTTGTACACGAATGGAGAGTTCGATAGTATCCTAAATATGTTGGATGGGATTGATATGTGGCAATCTAGGTGGCTGTTCATTCGTTGGAATTGTTTAGAATGTTCCTCAAAGCAATCGCGAATCATGTTGGCCCGGTGACATGGCGCATTGTCCTCCTGGAGTATCCCAATGTTGTTAGGATACAAATGATTACCAAGCAGGTGGGCATAACGATTCCCAGTATGTCCAGTTTGATCAGATGACCCATATTAACACGCCCCTCCCCGAAGTCTGCGCCACATTCGAACCCTACCATCAGCTTCCATCACCTTGAATCGTGACTCATCGAAGGAGTTGGTACACCCCTGTGAACACCTGGGGTGTTTCTCCTGGACTGGGCCCGCTCATCAAGGTGGATGGAAACCTCAATGCTGATGGCTACAGGACCATTCTGGATAACGGGGCAACTCCAGCGCTGTGGGAACACTTCGGTGACGGGCCGTTCCTCTTCCAGAACGACAATGCGCCTTGCCACAAAGCAAGATCCATATCCGATTGGTTTGACGAGATGCGGGTTGAAGAACTGGATTGGCCCGCCCAGAGTCCTGATCTCAACCCCATCGAACATCTTGTGACACATACCGTTAACTTGTGGAGTACGGTGGAGGCAGTGATAGCAGCTCGGGGTGGTCCTACACACTGCTGATTGAAGCTTTTTGCGGCTTTACGGTAGAGCAACAGGTGTCCCAACTCCTTTGATCATATTGTGTGTATGTCTCCACTCATCTAAGGTCCAATGAATATGTTCACGCAATATAATAAAGGCACTCTCGTCGGTCTTCTGCTGCCATGTCGCATCAGTGCCAAATTTCGCTGTACTGACCTCATAGACAAGTTTCTAGTACGTTCCCCCTCATTGAACTTGGCTGTTAATTGACGTAGTGACGCGTGTCTGTTACGAAAGACCATTCTGCTCAGATGTCGCTAATTACGAGCATTTAGCATGGTGGTGGGAGGTAATGCCTGAAATGAGGTATTCTCTGTGCATCTTCGAATGTTGAATGGCCGCGTTCAAACTCCAATTCAGAAATGGAAAATCCCATGCGTTCATGGTTCCGCGTTCAAACCATAATCTCGTTACAAGACGTTTCAGACGACTGATATTAGCCGAATTGACAGCACATCTTTTTTTCGCGGACGGAATTTCCAGTCTCATCTCGTCCAACATTTTTTTGGATTCGTACCTAAACGTCCTAGGTAACTTCTTTTGAGAAGCGTTTGTGATACCGCTCTGCCTATTTATACGTTTTTTTTGCGATGCAAGCAACACCTGAAAATTTGCATGACTCTTGGCGCTTCAGAATATATAGCCGAGCTGTCTCCTTCTGTCCTAAACACAACTAAATAGTCAAATTGGAAGACCAAGTGACAGAGCTACTATTGGTTGTTCAGTGGTAGAAGCGACTTATGGTTATACGATTATGGTCTTGGTCCGGAATTTTCTTACCATTTCCACTCTTGAAGTATTTATCAAATGTTGACCCATTTTCTCCACTTTATCATGAGTTCTCATCAGTTATCAATGATTTTTAAGAAAGGAAGAATTCCCGATCTCCGAACCAGATGACTGTTCTGCTATTTGGGCTTCCACTTTAGAGGAGCGCTTCTTAAGTAGCTTTTAAAGGATTTGGAGACAGCTTTGAGGTATCGATGCTCGATGCAGAGAGTGCAGGTAAATTCTCAATCCCAAGGCCAAAATGCGTAATCCAATCCATTTAACTTTCTGATATGAGTGTAGTGAATTGAAATTCCCTTCTCTTTATTCCGGGTTAGAGTTTGTTTTATATTTCGTCGAAATGTTAGCGTATTTAGAATTCGATAAACTCCATTGTTATTGTTATGGTGCATTCTTTTGTCTTTGTGTGGCCCGCGAGCTAAGAATAAATTTCTGAAAACTAAAACCGGTTTTTGCTTGTTATTTAGGCAGGCCTGTCTACAAAAGTATCCTTGAGTTTGCTGCCCATTTGGCCCGAAGAACTTTTTTCAGTGCTATTTGGCACTTTCTAAAGTTTTCTGATCTTCGCTCTAGCTAATTACAGGGCCGGGACACATTAATATGACCATCTGCTAGTATCCGGAATATCCACCTTTGGCGGCAAGCACAGCAGCTAGTCGAGCGTGGCAGAGAGTCAATAAGTCCTCGGAAGGTGGTTGCAGATATCCTGGACCATTCGGCGATCAGTGCGTGGTGGAAGGTCCAGCTTGCGGACATGGCGATCGAGATGGTCCCACAAATGTTCAATGGGGTTGAGGTCCGGGGAGTTTGGTGGACATGGAAGTAGCTTGAATTCATCCTCATGCTCCTCGAACCAGTCGTTGACAATTTTGGCAGCATGGCAGGGAGCATTGTCCTGTTGAAAGGTGCCATCACCCTGAGGAAACACTGTCGACATGAAAGGGTGTACCTGGTCTGCGACGATCGTGAGGTAACGAACAGCATTCAGTGTACCCTCCAGCGGTATCAGTGGACTCAGACCAAACCACGAAAACATCCCCCAAACAGTCACACCTCCCCCAACAGCCTGTCGTCTGCCAACGATGGTGTCGGGATGCCTGTTCTCAGGTGCTTCCCGGCGAATTCTCCATCGTCCGTCCACTCTGTTCACCAGAAACCGCGACTCGTCAGAGAAAGCAACCCTTTGCCACCCGGCCGACGTCCAATGGCGATAGTCCATTGCGAATTGGAGGCGTTTTCGGCGATGCACAGGCGTCGACATGGGTGCTGTTACCATACGCCTGCTCCGGAGCCCCAATCTCAAGAGGGATCGTTGCACTTTCTCGGTGCTGACACGCCTAGTGGCCCCACTGTTCGTTTGCTGTGTCAGTTGCTCAACAGTGGCAAACATGATTTTTCATCTGCAAACCATGGGACGTTCCAACATGTCCGAGGAGAGGTGGTCATATTAATGTGTCCCCACCCTGTAGTATACGAAGGAAATCAGTGAAATGGATTTTATTTTTAGGTTTCAATTGAAACATCAAAGAATCCTGTGGAAATAAGAGATCCAGGTTGGAATTTCTAATGAATGTGGCTGTCTTCGCCGAAATTGTAAATTTAGAAAACAAATCGTAAAGCGTTCAGTTGCTTAATACAAAGGACGAACGTAATAGGTTCGGCGTTTCATGGTTTTAATGGCCATTCTGTGGCTGAAATACATTTGAACTTGTGCCAGACTGTTTGGTACGAATGGAACTATTAATCCACGTGAAAATCGAATTCCTCGCCTTTCCCCTCGCATTTAATGCCATCGAGCTTTACGAAAGTCGAAATCAATTAGACGAAAATCCGTCCCCGAAAGGGCTCAGTGCCTTTAAAAGGGTTAAATACATTTCTATTCGTGGAAAAGATTCAGACTTGTTTTTCGCATGAGAATGTCCCTTTTAAGGCAAATGGAATGTTGATCGGAGCCGTCTAATGGGCGGCAAACGGTGGGCTCGCCTGTTTATTCTGAGCGTTGCCATTTGCTTCGGCGATAATGACACCGACTGAAAAGGCCCCGTTGCTCGAAGAGAAACGGCTCTGACCTCTTTGAACCCTCGACGGCTCGGAATTACACGACTGAATTAAACAAGGCGCATTTTATCAACGGCATAATAACGTGCCTCAGCCCATCTATCAAGTGCCGTTGCTTATTTGACAGGGCGGGGCCGTAAAACAAAGCAAACCTCCTCCAAGGATGGCGTGGGAGAAGATTTTTAGAATCGTTGCTGCTCACTTTCTATTACAACAACAAGCAACGTCACCGCTCACGACATCGCATGTTAGAAACCGTTCACGTCCGGGAAAATTGAATTGTCCCTTAAGAACGGTCAAGCGCGATAAGCATCAAATTAACACCTTCTGGAAAGGCGAAAGCGGGACCTACACTGAACCACGCCTTTCAAATCAACGACGAAGAGAGAGAGAGGGAGAGTTTTCCAGATGGCTGTTCCCTTAGTTCACTAATTCCCCACCACCACAGCCCGGACCCCTCTCTTTGCCTGCTGCAATTTATAAAGGGTCACGCCTCCTTCAAAGCAAAGCCTCCCGCCACAAATGTGCCCCGGAGACATTACTAAATATCTTATTATAACCTAATCGAGGTTCTACAAACACAACCGTTCAGGGCACACGAGGCCGGGAAATTACTATAGAGGCGTGTGAACTTTTAAAATTTTTATTCATGAACACGGCACGTGAAGTTTAAAGTCTTTTCTTTAAAACTTAAAACATTCTTTCGTAATTGCTTTAATTACATTTAATTAGAATAAATAACAAAAGAGGAAGTCTGAGGTTATCTCGGTGCTAACAGTCACGATTCTGTAGTCGACTTAGAAATAACGGTTACAAACTGAACATAAAACTCGCTCGATAGTAAAAAAAAATAAATAAGGGAATGTTGTTAATGAGTAAGTAGAAGAAAAAAGTGTATTGCCCAGTGATTAATGGAGGAAATGATGTGACCGTCGATGCAGCAAATGAAGCACCTGAAGCGAGAAGAGATCCTAAGAGATTGAGTTGAGCTTACAGAATGTTGATTGCATAGCCCTTAAGAGAGAGAAAAAGAAGTTAAGGGCAAATGAGAAATTAAGTATGAATGACTGTGGGGAAAAGGCGGCTGTGCATAGGAAGCTCCTTTTATACGAGGGGCGTTCAAATTCGACCTGGACTTAATATTCAACAATATCTGTGCCAGATGGGTCCCTAAGCAACTCTCCGGGTGGAAATCTGTTCCATGCTGCTGCAGCGATAGGACAGGGAAGGTGATAGCTTCTTAAGGCGTGTTGTGACCACCGACGAGACATGGATTTACACCGAGTGAGCATATTATTGTGACCACCTGACATGTCTATGCAAATGCGCGCACGGACGTCGCCACAATGTTGCTAGCGGGCCGGACCAGTATAAAAAGGGAAGCTGAGTGTCGTTCCATTCTTCAATTGTGGGTAAACGACGCGATTTAACAGCCTTCGAAAGCGGGATGATTGTAGGTGCTCAAGCGCAGCCGTTGTTAAAGTATTTAAAGACTGGACGGTTAGCCGGAAGACGGGGGTCTGAACGTTCGCGTTGTGGCCGCCCGCGGATGATTGATGATCGCACAGAACGGAGACTGTCAGGACTGGTAAAGGATAACAGAAGTGCAACAGTGCATCAAATCACTGCTCACCTTAATCAGGGTCCTCCAAAACGGTCTCTGAATACACTGTCCGCCGCACACTGCGTCGCATGGGATACGGAAGCCGAAGACCTGTCCGCACACCTTTGCTATCTGCAGCCAACAAGCGGAAGCGACTCCAATTCGCTCAGGAGCACAAGGACTGGACTATCGAGCAGTGGAAACAACTCGTGTGGTCTGACGAGTCACGATTCCAGTTACATCACGCAGACGGCCGCGTGAGAATCTGGCGGAAACGGCACGAAAGCATGGACCCCGCATGCACGAGTACAACCCTTCAGGCCGGTGCTTTCAGTGTTATGGTCTGGGGAATGTTTGGATAGCACGGCATACGTCCGTATCGTCGCCGATCAAGTCCACCCTGTCATGCTGATGGCGTACCCCAATGGAGGAGGCTACTTCCAGCAAGACAATACGCCATGCCACAGAGCTCGTAATATGCAGGAGTGGTTCCAGGAACATGAGGGGGACTTTACCTTACTTCAGTGGCCCCCATAATCCCCAAATCCCACTCCAATTAAGCATTTGTGGGACGAAGTCGAACGAACCATCAGACGGCTGGATCCACCACCGCCCAATCTAGCACAACTAGACAGTTCTATCCATCAGGCATGGTGTCAGATTCTTCCCACCACCTTCCAACATCTCGTGGAATCAATACCACGAAGAATCACCGCAGTATTAAAGGCAAAAGGTGGCCCAACGAGATACTGACAGGGTTATCACAATAATATGTCCACCAGGTTGTACGTCATTGGTTGTCTAAGGAAGTCGTCTCATTGGTTGTTGCTAGTGGGGCGAGTTTGAAACTTACACAGTTTGGCAACCGTCTTCAGATGGGACAGATCAAGAGGGCCGTTATTCTAGGCTGATCGCGTAGCTCTCCAGGAAGTTCAGTAAGTGAGGAGAATTTCAAAGTCGTCGAACTGATAATCATGTTTCCGGTCCAGGATGTGATCTGCGAATCTAGGTACGCCGTATTTCCCATTCTTGATGCAAGAGAGGTTTTCTTTTATCCTAATGCCCACTGCTCTCCGGGACTGCCCGTAGTAGACGAACTCACATGGCAGTCTCAGGTCTACCGGAATCCCGTTTTTGGGTTGCCCAGTCTTCTGCTTAAGGTGTCTGCACTTCGGTATGTAGTTTCCAGCCCAAATTCACGGGCGATTTTCGCCATTCCTCTGTTTAGGTGCTTGTTATTTGGCAAGATAATACGTCTTTTGGTTTCTTTCTTGTTCTGTAGGGTCGTAATTTCTTTAATCGCTATCTTCCGTTCTATCTTTCTAACCAAGCTGTCTACTAACCCTTCTTGGAAGCCATGATCATAGCTTCCTTTGGATCCATCAGAATAAATTCGTCTTGTGGATTAGTGGTTTCCCTGTCTTCTGTTGTTTGATGTCCATCCACAGTTTGTGGCTTCTCATTCTTGGGAGGGCAGAGGTTCGGCTCTGATGAGGAAGTGAAAAAGGCTGTCCGGACGTGGTTTCGACATCAGCCTGAAGAATCTACAGAAACGGTACCCAAATGCTCCCAGAACGCTGAAAAAATGCGTAGAGAAGCAAGGAGAGTTCTTTGAGAAATAACTGGTGTGTGTGTTTGTGTGTGTGCGCGTGCGTGTGCGTGTATTTTTTTTCTAAAATCAGGAACAAAAACAAACTCCAGGTCAAATTTGAACGCCTCTCGTACTATTAGTTCTGATAGTGTCTGGGTCTATAGAGTAGAGATGAACGTTGAAATTCGTGATTGTCAATTGCGTTTTGTACGAGAAGACGAAATAATTACAAAATTATATCTTTAAATTCGCCATGAAAAGCTTTTCCGTTCGGTTTTCTGTGGCCAATAACAAAGTAGAGCATTGTATTGATTTCAAAACGAGAGATTAGCCTTTAACTCGTTCCACTTGTCTAGTAGAAATTTCTTTCGGAACACGCGCTTTGAAGACTTCATCTCCGTTGCTTTGGTCTTGTCTTCGCCGCTTCTTCTTATCCGTCGCTTTTATTAAATTCTTTTGCATTAGATAAAAAAAAGGTGGAGCGGGTTCGAGCGTAAAGAGGAGCGTTTTAACAGCTTTGATTTAACGGCTTTTCCTTGGGGCTTTTCAGGGTTGGTAATTTTGTTTTGAGCCTTCGATCTCTTCCCACCAGGTGCTCAGAAATGCCATCCATTAAAGAAATGGGCCTTCCCGGGGAGGAGAATAAAAATCGATGAAGGAAATACACGAAATCCTTGTTTCCACAAAAGATAACGAGTATTTTCTGCACCTGTTGCATTAAAAGTGGACGTCTGCTCTGGAAAAATATTTCTATTTCAGTACGTGTCATTGCGACGACCTTCCAGAAGCTGCGCTAATACCGACTAACCCATTGCCTATCTATCTATTTATCGATCGCAACATGGAATCGAAAAGATTCTCGTGAAAAAATAGAATTCAAAGCATTGAGCATATTAGAGAGCAAAATGGATTGTTTTGGATAGTCGATATCGACGAGGAATATTTATGATGCTATTAATGAAGATTATCGTGAGCAATTAGCTTTGAAGATCTCCCCCCTAAACCGACCTCACTTTGATTTCCGATTGGTTTTATCTTTTAATTAATTAATGCATCCCTTTCAGAGCTGCTGTTCCGATGAATTTGCTGATTGCAAAACTCGACTCTATTAAATAATAAATTAAGAGGAAATTATAGTTTTAATCTTTCTTGAAAACTAAATGGGATTTATATAATCGATGATGAGAAAGGAAGCTATTGTAAAGTTTAGCTCTCTTGGCAATGCGGTGTATTCAATTTGTATTCAGTTTTAGCCTCGAATTTTCTTTCATTCCTAGTTACTGTGGTGCAATTTCGCCAAATTCGGAGGAAAAGAACCACGTAGTTCTTCCTTAATGGAACTTCTTAAGTGAAGAGCATACAATACTAAAGAGTATATAATCAATTATCTACACAATGTCATGACCGGCCTCGGTGGCTCAGAGGTTGCGCGATCGCCTCTGATGCCCGACCATATTTCGACCATTGTTAAGCGTATTTCTACCAATAATAAGCCCTAAATTTGGTCGACATATGATGATGTAACAATGTATGAGATTTCAGTTGTTTGGCTTTCTTTCTAGGAAGTGTTGGTTCAACGCGCAGCCGACGAGAAAGACAGGCCACGGCACTGAAAAGTCACCTGAGCAACAATCCAACTTTCATTGTCTCCATCTTGAATTTTAACAATCAGTGTTTTTTCGTTTGTTAGAAACAATGAAGGTTGGATTGTTACTTGGACTTGTATGATCAGGTGACTTTTCAGTGCCGGGGCCTGTCTTTTTCGTCGGTTACGGTTCAACGTCACAATCTTAGTGCTTCAAGAATACACGCAGCCAACGCCTCCTAAAGATAAGGCCTGAGCGCGAAAACGTCATACATTGTTACATCATCATCCGAAGATATGTTTAATCGCATTACTATCAATAATAAGCCCTGAAATGCAATTAAACGTATCTTCGGATGATGATGTAACAACGTCATACATTGTTACATCATCATAAAAAGTCATCTTTAATCGCATTTCTACCAATAATAAGCCCTAAATTATGACTTCGTATTATGATGTAATAATGTATGACGTTTCCGCGCTCAGGTTTTCTCTTTAGGTGGTGTTGGTATAACACGAGTGGTGGCGCGCGGTCTGTGAGACCGCATTTTGAAACTACTTTTTTTTAATGTTCAAAAGTGAAATTCATGAATATTTTTTATCTATCACTTAATTTACCTCATTATTAATAGAACACCTCAAAAAACTTTTCAATATTATCTAAAAAACGCAACTTTTAGAAAGAAATTTAAAAACCCTTCTTTTTCCGTCAAAACTAGACATGGATATTTCAGGAAAGGCATTTATAAAAATAAAATAGTTGAAAATTGATACTTTGCATTAGATTTACTTTTCATACACATATGCTTTCTTATATAAAAGAAAAACATTATAAAAATGAATAATAGTAATCATTTCTCAGAGGATAAAAATGCCTATTTTTTATTATAAAAAACTATAAAATAATTTTTCTCGATATTCAAAATTATTTTATTTAAAACTAGTATAAACGGAGGTTAAATATATACAGGGTGTAACTAAAGATGTGTTACAAACTTTGGGGAATGATAGAACTGGTCAAAATAAGCATTTTTTGTTCTATGAACATTGGTCCACAACTGCATCGTTTAAGAGTTATAGCCACTGTTCAAAATGACGTCTTCAGCATCAATGCAGGCTTATGACACACCCCTTTCTGAATTATGGTATGGTCATGTAAATTTTTAAAGTAACATGACCACACCATCACATTACCATGCAAGCAGATCCTGCACACTAAAAAATCTAACGTGTGCAAGCATCTGGAGCTGCTGACTTTGCACCACGTATGGCATTCTGAAGATGGTTTCTTGCACGTTGTAGAGAGGAACCAGCATTCCCACAGCAGGTGCTGTTCACTGATGAAGCAACCTTCACCAGGGAAGGCATTTTCAACCACCAGGATATCCATGTTTGGGACCGTATCAACCCACATGCCATTTCGACAAGGCGCTTCCAGCAACGATTTTCTGTCAACGTGTGGGCTGGTATTGTTGGCAATCGCCTCATTGGGCCGTACATTCTCCCAGCTCGTATGAATGCACAAACCTACCTCGTCTTTCTTCAGGAGGTGCTGCCTGAACTGTTGGATGACATACCTCTTAATATCCGTCAAGTAATGTGGTTCCAACATGATGGTGCACCTCCACATTTCTCTCAGCATGTCCGGGCCTTCCTTCCTCACTGATACGTTTGGCGATCGTTGGATTGGACGGGGTGGTCCAGTTACCTGGCCGCCACGATCACCAGACCTAACACCATTGGATTTCTTTGTGTGGGGGCCACCTAAAGTCCCTGATCTACGAAACAATGGTTAATTCAGTGGAGGAACTCATCGCACGATTGGCTGTAGCAGCAGACAACATCAGGGACTCCCAGCAGATGCTGCAACGGGTGTCTTGCAACGTACAGCGACGAATGCAAGCCTGCATTGACGCTGAAGGGCGTCATTTTGAACAGTTGCTATAACTCTTAAACAATGCAGTTGTGGACCAATCTTCATAGAACAAAAAATGCTTATTTTGACCAGTTCTATCATTCCCCAAAGTTTGTAACACACCTTTAGTTACACCCTGTATAAAATTATATTTATAGAAGAATTTATTGCTCTTGAAATTCAGAAAACAGCATTAGTATACATGCAGTATTATTTGCGTTTCGCTCCAAATACACACACTGGCCAATGAATTAGAAACCTGTGATGAATTACTGTACTGATATGTAAAGCGGGGTCACAGGTCAGAAACGATTGTGATATGCAAATGAATGCAATCATGTGAGGTACATGCTCATTCCAAGCTGCAGGTACAGGGTAGGAACAAGCTGCAGCTGCTCAAGTTGAGCAAAATGGGGAAAACAGCAGACCTGTCCGAGTACCAAAAAGGAGTTATTATGGGAGCCCGTCTAGCTGGAGCTACGATTTCCAGGACAGTACAACTGGCCGGTATCTCAAAAGGTCAGGTCTCCAAGGTGTTCAATGCGTGGAAACGGAATCCACAAGAGTTGTCGAAACGGCAGAATTGTGGATCAAAAACAATCAACACAGACAGGGACCGACGTCGTCTGAGGTCTACTGTGGAGCAACTGACGGCAGACTTCAATGAAGGATCATCGCAACCCATCTTCTCCAGAACAATGCGCCGAGAGTTGAAGCGAATAGGGATGGGAAGTCGCATGCCAGTGAGGAAGCCCCTGGTGTCAGCAACAAACCGGAAAGTTCGCCTGCAGTGGTGTAAAGAACGGTGCGACTGGACAGTAGACGACTGGAAAAAGGTGATATGGTCGGACGAGTCACGTTACACATTGTTTTGCACCGATGGCCGGCAGAGAATTTGGCAGCAGCCCAACGAAGCGATGGACCACTCATGTGTTGTGAACACAGTTCAAGTTGCAGGAGGAGGTGTCATGGTATGGGCCATGTTTTATTGGTATGGCAAGGGTCCCCTGATATTCCTTGACAGTTGGGTGAAAGCCAAAGCCTACCCGAACATTTTGCAGATCAAGTCCATCAAGTCCCAAATGGTGACGGGTTCTTCATGGACGACAATGCTACTGTCCATCGAGCAAGAATTGTCCAGGAATGGTTTTTGAACATGACACCGAGTTGCAACGTCTGCCGTGGCCAGCGCTAAGTCCGGATTTGAATCCGATCGAGAATGTTTGGGACATGTTGGAAAGAGGCATTCATCAAAGGCATCCGCTTCCGTCTACTCTGCAGGACCTGAAGGTCTCTCTGACAAATGCATGGTCTGCGATTACCTTACCTGCATTGCAACACCTTGTAGAGTCCATGCCAAACCGCGTATGTTCTGTAGTAATTACAGCCAAAGGAGGGTCAATACCATTTTGAACGAAGGTTTCTAATTCATTGGCCGGTGTGTGTATTTGTTTTCAAATAAAAGTTTTTAAGTAGGAAAATATTAATAAACAAAAAATATATTGAATATTTTTAAGAATATTTTTAAGTTATAAAAAATTAAAAAGAAGTAAAAAAAAAAAATGACTTTTACGTCAATTTATTTTAGTAACGAAGTTGGTGGCGCGTGGTCCCTGAGACCGCACGTCCTTTATATGTGAATCTAGGGAAGAAATCGCAGATTATGACATACTGACTTCTAGAAGGGCCCAAGTTGGGAGAATACAGAAGTGGTCATTTGTTTCTTTTAAATTCATAAGAAGATATTCACAAAAAATATAGTGATGCGGTCCCTGAGACCGCGCGCCAACTTTGGAGTGTTAAAGTTCAGAGCGGGGGTTATTTTTGAAGGACCCATCTCCAAATTCCCAGAATTTCGAAAACCAAAACTGAGCTTTTCTTGTCCGTACGCTCTACATACATTTCGGTATGTTTCAGATGCACTGTCATCCAGTTTGAATTCAAAAAGCAATGCTGTTTGAAGTTTGGCTTGAAAAGTCACCATTGTAGACTCTCATTTACCGCTTGTTACTGCGATAAAATAATTTATTAAGACTTCTCAATGGAACAGGTGTGAAGATGGAAAGACTCGTGTAGGATATGTACAATTAGAAGATCAGCGTACAAAATTAAATCGCTCGGTATAGTGATTCATGCGCATGCTTTTTATGGTTCGAACGGTGGTCAACAGTACAAATGATAATATTATTTCTATTTAGTTATATGGAAAGAACACCTCTTTGAACTTAGAAATAACATAAGGAGACATGAGTGTCATATCGCCAGATTGAACAAAAAAAAAATCTGGCGATTTGCCACGCAATAAAAAAAGAGAGGGAAGGAAGCACGCAAACATAAAAATCATTGCCCAGAAGCTCCAGCCTTCTCCCGATAATAGAAAATGCCAGGCGAAAGCCGAAAGACGAAAGAGGCGACTCGTTCCGAGGGCCAAAGGCGACTCGATCCAGTAGAGGCGCTTAACCAGGACGGTATCCCCATAGTTCCAGCGGTAACGTGCGACGGGACCACCCAGTTATCAACCGACACCCAAAATTCTCTTGGAGGGAATTACTCCGACCCACGAGGTCAACGCAGTAATATCAAGTGCGCGCCTGCTAAACGGGATTTCGGGCGGTGGGCCGCGCTTGGCTTACGGACCAGTGGAATTATTGACATTGTAAAAAAAAAGTTTGAGATACTTGAAGAAACTTTCCTGAGAATTTAAACTGTATTCATTTCACTTTATTAGCAAAA